>JBAMBS010002049.1:0-65144 GCA_037044455.1 Zygothrica quintamaculata
AGTCAGCAGTTGCAGCAGCAGCCATTACAACATCAGCAAACGCAGCAGCCGTTGCAACAGCAGCAGCAACAACAGCAGCAGCAGCAGCAGCACTTGGCAGATCATTTAAGTGATAGCAGCATGAAATCAACAACTTCATCATCACAGCATGCGGTGAGCTCGCTGAAGAATTACCGATGAACAATGTTACTGAATTGATTTCATTATTATCAAGTTTACTATTATTATTATTATTATTATGATTATGATTATTAATATAAATGTTTATTTTATTTTTGTATTGTTTAATTGTAATTGATTTGTATTAAGTTGTGTGTGTTTTGTCCTTTCATTTGGAATTCAATGTGTTTATTATGATTTTTAAATAAAATTTTTTACAACTAATTATAAAATACTTTACTGTTTTTCTCTTTATTATTATTTATTGAGTTGATTATCCGTGACGTATTGGGACCAACATAACTTCAAAAAAATTGATCCGTTCCTATTCGCAATATATATAAAATTATTTCCCAACAAAAGAAAAGGTAAATTAAATAATAAAATGAAAAAAGTAAAATGCAGAAAGCGCTTAGAATATATATTCAAAATGAGTAATTAATAATGAAAACAACAATTAAAGTTTTTTTTTACATATTTTCTATCTATCTGATTTCCGCTCAAATATACTATATACATATATACTTTACTATATATAGTTTAGTATAGTATACAAATTTTTGGTGTACTTTAATGTAAGGCGTTTGCCTTGCTCGAAATTTATCAAAAACAAAAGTGTTACTTTAGCTACAAATATATATAAACATTATTTAACTACAGAAATGTAGCGCAACATTAGAAATGTAATTTTATGAAAAACAAATGGCAACAGGCAGCAGAATCAACAAGTAACCTTATTAATTAAAGAATTTTCCACCTCAGCGAAATAACAACAATTTTATATATACTATATATATATATATAAATATATATATATACATAATATAGCAGTAGCACAGCATATACAATAACATATATATATATATATATAAATATAAATATATATATATACAATCTATAGTCATATGTATGTGGTGTTTATATTTTCAAATTTTTAAACTAAAATACTGGTTTTTAATTGTACAGACATATGTACAGAAAAAAATTAATATTAATTATAACAACTCATTCAGTCAACACTTATTATATTTTCCAATTATAAATTTATTGTACTATTAAATTATAATAATTGTCAGGTAAATAAGTAAGATGCAAACTTCATAAATATATTCATAAACTTCCATCACATTTTTGGTAACTAATCAAATGATGTCATACATAATTTGGTAAACGGCATTGGAGTATCGGATAACATATTTCAAACACCTTGAATGAAACGACAAGGGCTCAATACTGTTGGGAATAGTCTCGGTATATGATCTATCAAATGAATTGGGACTTACAGGTATGTCCATAGTTCAATTACCTGTTACCTCATCGAATAACCTGTATTTCCAACTAAATGGACCAATTTTTAGTAGGGAAAATAAAACGAATTTATTATTTTTTTGTGTATTTTTTTTTATTAAACTTTTAAGTTTAAAATAATAATATTAATATGCAATAAATATTTTTTAAATATACATAATAATACCATTAATTGTAATATGCGTGTGCTTGTTGTTAAATGTTTATATTTTGCATTTAGTTGCTGTCGTTAATAATTAATTCCCTTTACTTACTCTTCAGTTAAATACTTTTATGCATTTTTATGTAAATTTACCTATATTCATTTCGTTTTATATGCCTTTTACATTTAATTAATAAATAGCGCCAAACAATATATCATTTGCTACAACTGCTTTATGTGTTCTGGGCTTTAGTTTATACAAATATTTATTTTGTAATATTAATTGTTTTTCATTTGATTTATTTCATATATTATTTATTTAGGCCCTTTGACTTTGTATATGTATATAATATATATATATATTTATATATATGTATAAAAATCATTTATGCGGCGTTATGTGTTAAATATAATTAATATTACACTACGCTAATAGCACATTTGAAAATTATTAAATTTTTCATTCTATGGGGCATTATTTTGCCTTTATTATTTAATTATTATTTTATTATATTAAATAATATAATTTTTGTATATAATTATTTCTTTTAACATATAAAACACTATTATTATTATATTTATTTTATTAAATATGGTTTACGTATATATTTTATATATGTAAGTTTGCTATAATTATTAATTTATTGTTGTTATTATTATTTTTGTTGTTGTTAAATGCCTGTTAATTATATTAATTATTTTGTTTACTAATCAATTTATATTTCCTGATATTTGACTTGCTTTTTACCATCAATCATACTGCAAATTTCCCATTCCTTCAAAATCATTGCATACTCTTAAGCTGCTCATTAAATGATTTCATACACCAATTGGAATTCGGGAAAAATACACCATAATTGTATATACATAGTATATGACTATAGATTTGTATATATATATATTTATATTTATATATATATATATATATATGTTATTGTATATGCTGTGCTACTGCTATATTATGTATATATATATATTTATATATATATATATAGTATATATAAAATTGTTGTTATTTCGCTGAGGTGGAAAATTCTTTAATTAATAAGGTTACTTGTTGATTCTGCTGCCTGTTGCCATTTGTTTTTCATAAAATTACATTTCTAATGTTGCGCTACATTTCTGTAGTTAAATAATGTTTATATATATTTGTAGCTAAAGTAACACTTTTGTTTTTGATAAATTTCGAGCAAGGCAAACGCCTTACATTAAAGTACACCAAAAATTTGTATACTATACTAAACTATATATAGTAAAGTATATATGTATATAGTATATTTGAGCGGAAATCAGATAGATAGAAAATATGTAAAAAAAAACTTTAATTGTTGTTTTCATTATTAATTACTCATTTTGAATATATATTCTAAGCGCTTTCTGCATTTTACTTTTTTCATTTTATTATTTAATTTACCTTTTCTTTTGTTGGGAAATAATTTTATATATATTGCGAATAGGAACGGATCAATTTTTTTGAAGTTATGTTGGTCCCAATACGTCACGGATAATCAACTCAATAAATAATAATAAAGAGAAAAACAGTAAAGTATTTTATAATTAGTTGTAAAAAATTTTATTTAAAAATCATAATAAACACATTGAATTCCAAATGAAAGGACAAAACACACACAACTTAATACAAATCAATTACAATTAAACAATACAAAAATAAAATAAACATTTATATTAATAATCATAATCATAATAATAATAATAATAATAGTAAACTTGATAATAATGAAATCAATTCAGTAACATTGTTCATCGGTAATTGGGGGAGGTCTTATTTAGGATTGAAGTTGCAATTAAAATTGCATTTGTTGCTTTATGGTGGTGCCTTATAAATCTAACACACACGATCTGTTAATATATATATATATACTAGACTAGTCTAAATTACAATTTGCAGTAAATAAGTAAAATATTAAACATATACACATATTAAAATATAAAAAAAAACAAGGCAAAAGTCGATACTATACAATAAGTTAACTACCAAATAAACACAATTCATTTAGTTACATATTAAACACATTAAAATATTTTACATTTAAATTAAAAACCGTTACGAATTGACTTAAAATTAATAAAACATAAAGCAAAAACATTGCATAACTTATTGTTGTTGCGCATCTATCCAATCTATCCAATAATTTTGCCAATCTTTATGCATATTATTATTCAATCTGTTGGGGCAATTTAACTAAATTAATTTACATTAGTTGCTCGTTGTGGCGCTGGCTCCGTTTGGTGTTGGATCGCCAGCATTGCTTCTGCTGTCTAGGGACCAATCCCAGTCTTTACCTTTTGGCCGAAACTTGGACGACTTATGGTGATGATGATAACTGGCATTGGTGTTTGCACTGACATTGAGACTGTGATGTGGAGAAGATTTCTCCTTTGGTGATTTTCCAGATTTGCCTAGCAAAATAGGTGGTGTTGCTATAATGCCGCCCCCGACAGGTGTGTCCAATGTGGGTGGTCCATTGCCAGCGGCATCAGCTGCTGTAGGCGGTGCACTGGAGTTGGAGTAAGCTAGCAACTCATCGCAATCAAACTCCCAATTACGTTCACAGAACTTCTTCTTATAGTGCTTCTCAGAGCCACTCTTCGATTTACGTTGATACTTAAGTGGTATACGCAGCTCATTGACCATTGCTGGTGCATGTGCCAGCGGTGGTGTAGCCACACTAGCGGCACTTGGACTTGGTGTACGTGGCAAGCCCACATCAGACAATGGTGGAGAGTCAATTGCTGCTGAATCTATTGGTGATACGGTCTTCAGCGAGCTCACCGCATGCTGTGATGATGAAGTTGTTGATTTCATGCTGCTATCACTTAAATGATCTGCCAAGTGCTGCTGCTGCTGCTGCTGTTGTTGCTGCTGCTGTTGCAACGGCTGCTGCGTTTGCTGATGTTGTAATGGCTGCTGCTGCAACTGCTGACTGCCATGTTGGTACGAATGATTGCTAAGATTATGTACCTGACTGCCAAAGAGGCTGCTGCTGTTGTTACTGTTGCTGCTGCTGCTGCTACTACTATTGTTAATGGGCAGCTCCAATTGCGATGAACTGGATGAAGTGGACAAAAATGTACGCACCGCATCCGAATTACTGCTGCTATGCGTTATACCAGAATCTGGTGATGTGTTGCAGCTAATAGATGCAGGCACTGTATCTCCATCAATGGAACGCCGTGTCTTATCCAGCTCTGTACTGGCAAAGGCCACCAGGCGATCAAAGCCAGAACTAACCCGATGTTGCCAGTGTGATTCTTCATCTGCTGCTATGACATCGTCTGTCATGGATAGACAAGAATAGGATATTAAAAATAATATACATATATTATAATGAGATCGATTATATAATCAGATGACGCTTAAGCAGCAACAAGTGCAACAGCTGCAGCTGCCACTGCTGCTGCTATTGTTGCGAGTGTTTCTGTGTATATATGTAGCTGTTATGGGTGCCATAGCAGTGACCATGACGATGGCAATAGCAATATCGATAACGATAACGATAGACTCGTTTTGGCTAAGCCCTAAGCAATTGGTACAGTTTATACAAAATACAAAATGCTTTCTGGCGTTACGATGTGTATGTGTGCGAGTCTGCCGGTGTGTGTGCGAGTGTGTGTGCATGTAAAGTGCTTTATGAGTGGTTTTGCAGTGAGTGTATGCATATATGTGTACATTGTACGTGTGTGTGTGCGTGTGAGAGTATAGAATAAATGAAAAAGTGTTACAAAAATGAAAAAATCAAATAAAAATTCAAAAATAATAATAATAAAATGAAAAGAAAAGGAAAAAATAAACCAATTAGGCGCAACAGAACTTACCTCATGCTCGTTTTAAATCTGATATACGTATACAAATATATATACTAGATAAATTTTGGTCTCAAATCGGTTAGGATTATCAATTATAAATTATCAAACGGAAAATAAATTATGTATTTTTTGTTTTTGTTTTCTTTTCTATTTACTTTTCTTTCTTTCGCTTTTTTGATAAGTACAATAAGATGTGATAGGAGTACAATTTTTACTCTATTTTAGCTTTGGTTTTCATTTGTTTTTTTTTTTTCTTTAATAATATATTTTTATATATTATTTTTTTTTTTTTAGTTATTTTGTATGTATTTTGTTTATTTGTTTGTTTTGTTTTGGGTTTGGCATTGGGATCTTTTGTTTTTTTTTTTTGTATTAATTTTTGTTTCTCTTTTTTTTTGCTGTTTGTTTTTAGCTTTTGAGGTAATTAATGGTTGTTATTTATCGGTATCGATACTACTACTATCGGCCACAACAAATCCATTGTTATGTTTTGTGGCACCAGACAATGTCGAAAACGGTGTGCGAAGTCGACGTCTGGGATCATAATTAGTTATAGTACGTTGCGTTGCCGAATCGGTAACTGTATGGGAGTAGAGCATAATAGAAGGGATATAAAGTCGAGTTTTGGATAATTAATGGGAAGGCGTATAATTTTTTTTTTTTGTTTTTTTCTTTGATTGTCCATTTTTCATATATATAAATATTTTTTTATGTTTTACTTTATTCTTTAATTTTTGTTGTTTGTTTTTTTTTAGTAAATATTTGAAAATTATTTATGCAAATAAAAACATTCCAATAGAGTTTGTTAATATCCAAAAGAAATAAAGTATGGATGAATGTACTATACAGAGAGCAGCGTTTCACTTAATGAGATGTACAAGTGTGTGTGTGTGTATATATGTGTATGTATTGTATGTAGCAGTTAACTGTTTTTATGTATGATATGTGATATTTGATAAGCCAAAAATATTCACCTAACAAATGATATTTTAACAATTTTTTTAACTTTTTTATTGCACTTATTGCAGAATTTAGCAAAAAAAATTTTATGAACAAAAAAAAAAGTTTATATTTTTTAGTAAAAAAAAAATATTTCCTATAAAATATATAAACAAATTTTATGAAAATTTTTAGAATTTTAGAACCATGACAAAAAAAAATTAAAAACAATTATTTACATAATTTATTTTATATATAAACTAAACTGTATCTGTGTTTTATGTTATAGCTGAGTTTTACTGTAGTGTGTAGTAATTGTTTTATTATTTATATTTATTATATATGTATATATATATATATATCAATGAATCTTTTTTCCATTAGCTTCAAATAGTGAACGCTGACATAAACCTTCTAAAAACCGTTGAATAAATTTCAGAGTTTCATTAAGACTACTTAAGTTAATAAAAATAAATTTGGCAATTCAAAAAAAAAGAATATATATACAATAATTTAGAAACTCGATGCTTGCACACAATTTTTTAAGTTTTTGTATAAAAAAAAAATTTAACACTTTTAATTTAATTTCATTTAAAAGTGTTTTCCTTAAAAATAACCTTATGGAATCGCTCTTTACCTTCCATTATTCAATTAAATTATAATATTTAAATGTTGCACGTACCAAAGTCAAAAGATTATGTATACGCAAGAATCTACTAGACGTGCAACTACAGAAGATGTGCAAGAATTGAGTTTTTTACATATAAATTTATTTACATTTTTTAACACTAAAGTTTTACTGAATTATAAAAATAATTTGTACCTTTTTCTATACTTAATATTACTTTTTAATACATTTTCCTTTCTCCTTCTTTTCCAAAGCAATTTAAACGTTTAAAGCTACTGTAAACCATTTCCATATTAGTTGACAAAGGACTTAATTTAATGTTAAATAAATGTTATATAAGAAAATATATATATATATATTAATACAAATTAAACTAAGAAGAAAACCAAGAAATTACAAAGTAAAAATTAAAAAAAAATAAAAAATAAAGTCAAGCTACAAAGGAAAAACAACATGAAGCAAACTACGGACACCACATAAAATAAAATATAGTAGGAGGGGAGGAGGTGGGGGAAAATAGTTATATACAAGTGTAGTAGCCATTTTGAAATTTCTTAAATGTGTATGTATGTATATAAGTGTATATTTACAGCAATAATAAAATAATTTAAAAAAGTATCAAAAGTGTATAATTGAATTAATAATTAATGTATAAAAAAGTGTAGAACTATTGCTTGTGTGCGTTGCTATTTATACATGTGTGTGTGTATGTGTTTGTTTGTTTGTATGTATATGTTTGGCTGTGTCAAGCATTGATATATGGTTGCAACCGTTAGTAGCACTAACTAACTAGACTTGGAGCTGGATTTGGAGCTCGAGGATGCGACGCTGGCAGTGTCAGTGTCATCATCCGTTGAAATGGAAACTTTCGTTTTCTTTACTTTCGTTGTAAGATCATGTGCCACCGTTTGGGTAGCAAGTCGAGTCTGATATTTGTGCAACGGTTGATGGTGTATAACATGTTTTGGCTGTGCGTGTGATTTATGTGATGCATGTGCTGATGTATTTGATGCCGTTGATAAGTCTTGGCATACATATGGCTTACCATCATCGGCGGTATTTGAACGTGGGCCACCCACAAGAGTGGGCGTTATGCTGTGACTGCTCTGATGTGTGGCACGCATTTGCTGCTGCTGCTGTTGCTGGGCATGCTGATGCTGGTGATGGTTTTGCTGATGATGATGCAACTGTTGATGGCTCGTAGATAACTGTAAAGGACGTTCATCTCCCATCAATGAGTTAATTTCGGGACTCATAAGCAGCGGCGGTTCCACAAGCAATTTACTGCGTCTGCCACACGATGATGACGACGATGAGGGTGTGGGTGATGGTGTAGCAGCATCATGAGCCGGTGGCGGCAACGATTGCCCGCCATTGCTATTCACATACAAATGCTGATGGCTATGCGATAGTGGCTGCTGATCAAAATGTCCCAATTTGGCAGGTCGGGATGGCTGTTGATGCGGTGCCAAAGGAGAGCTACGCTTGATACCCACTAGAAAAATGTTGAATTGAATACATTAATATTGTAGAGGTAAAGACTTATGGAAGTCACTGTAGCTTACGCTCTACTTTATGCGGTGTGCCATTCAGATTACCAGCTGCTGTTTGATGATGATGTTGCTGATGTGGATGTTGATGCTGCTGCTGCTGCTGTTGCTGTTGCTGCTGCTGCTGATGATAGCTATGTGCAGGTGGTGCCTGATGATTGAAATGTGAGGACATCTCTATAGTTGAAGCAGCGGCAGCTGCACGCCGTTGTCGCTCTTCATTCTCTTCCTTATACTTCCTAGCACGCACATGATCCTGCAGAGATGCTGCAAGTCCTGTAAGTAGCAAAGCTAATTAGTAATCTAATCTAGAAATCATCTTTTACTGTCACTTACCTTCCAATGGAGGATTGGCACCGTTTAAACGTGGTGCACGTACTGCATTGCTACCGCCACTTATGCTCTTTGACTTGGGATGATGATTATGCTGCTGCTGTTGGTGCTGTTGCTGCTGCTGTTGTTGCTGCTGCTGCTGCTGCTGCTGCTGTTGTTGCTGCTGCTGCTGCTGTTGCTCCTCGTGAAAGTAGGCCTCAATGCAACCCTTCATTTCTGCACGTGGTAAAGCAACCGGCTGATAATCACGCCCCGAACGTCCTCCTGTTGATGATGATGATGATGTTGCACGTGTGCCCGCCTGTGGTTTCTGTGCATAGGCAACGTGTGCCAATGTGGCCAAATTGTTACCAGCACTGTTTGCCGACTGGCTATAATTGGTGGGCTGCGCTTCGGACGTGTCCTCGTTCAATGGTCTGACATGTACACGCTCCGGCCGTTGTGCATTAAGATTGATAAGCAGACGCTCATTGGTGCGTTCGGCCAGGAAGGCGCGTTCCATGAAATGTGCACCGCTGGTGCTGTTGCTATTGTTGCCTGTGCTCATATTGACAGCAGCATTTATGATGCTCTGATGGGAGATCTCCAGTGTACGTTCAATTTCACCATTTACCAGATCGCCAATGGTCTTGCCGGATGTAACGGGCGGCGCCAACGACAACGGCATTGGTGGCGGCGTAGGCGAGGGCAACACCTGCGCCGGCTGATTAAGTTTCTCCTGTGAGAGATGACGACGTAATGCCATTTTGGCTGGCGACACTTGCGTGTAGTCTGGCTGTGAGCAATTCGAACTTGGACGACTGGGTGGTCGTACAGAGAGGCGTTCTACACGATAGCCTGGGTATTCCGAATGTGCAGAACTGGCGCGTGGTAAAAGTTCCATGCTAAGTGGTTGCTGCTGCTGTTGTTGCTGCTGCTGCTGCTGTTCGGGTAATTGCTCACGACTGCTGGAACGCTGCAATAGATTCTCAGCTGGTGCCTTGAACTCTGTTGTACTTCCTGTGGGCTGATGATGATGATTATGGTGTGTCAGTTGTGCATGATGTTGCTGGTGTTGCTGCTGCTGTTGCAGTCGCTGTTGTGCCACATGTGCCAACAGCAGCGCATGCTGCTGCTGTTGTTGTTGCTGTGCTAAATAATGTTCGTAGCTATTGGTGCTAACCGATGCACGTCGTCGGAAATCTGCAGCTGTTGGTGGTAAAGCTGCTGCCGTGCCATGAGCTGCATACAGCGTGGCCATATGCGTTGTGGCAGCTGAGTTTGATGTTGGCGGCGGTGGTGGCGGAGGTGGTGCAGATGCTGCTGATCTAGCTGGTGAATATTTGGACTCCTTGACCACTGCTGTCTGACCATATTTGCCCGATAGCTGCTGCTGCGTCAAGTGCTGTTGCTGCTGCTGCTGCTGCTGTTTGTTGTTCATATAGGCGCTACCATAGGGCAAGTTAGCTGGCGGCGGTGGCGCCGTTGAGGCAGCTGTTGCACCGCGCGGTCCCGGCAATGGTGGCGTTATGGGCGATATAGTCGTATTGGCATTCAAATGCATCATACCCTGCGTCGAAACGGTTATAATGTTGTGCAAATTATTGGCTGACGTCGACTGCGCCATGGGCTTGCTACGCTTGGAGACGGGCGATTGCAGTGGCACTACTACTGGTGTCTCCATAGTGGGCAATGCTTTGCTACGTTGCTCTTGATCCTCATTTAGTGCCGATGTTATAATGCTCTTCAATCGATCCTCAAAGTTGGCCACTTTTGGTGATTCCTGTTTACGATTCATGCCCGGCAGCTCACACTTGGGCAACAATGATACTGTTGGCTGTTGCTGCTGCTGTTGCAGTTGTTGAATTTGTTGCTGCGACTGTTGCTTGGGCGCTGGCATCAATGTGCTATCCTTGTACAAAGCTGGCGACGTCTTTGGCTCTGTCTTCGGTTTACCATTGACATAATTGACGACAGCAACGGGCGAGCTGTTGGCATTCACAGCGGATTGAGCTGGACCAGGTTGTGGCTGAAATTTACCAGCTTCAACTTGGCGACACGTTTCTAGTATCTTTTGGGCCAACACTTCGGGATTACTCTCCTGTATCTTACCCACCTCTGGCACCTCTGGCCATTCATGTGAACGTGCACGATGCTCACGATTGCGTCGTGACGACTTGCTGCCAGACAACAATTTGCTGTTATTTGCAGGAGCAACTGTTGCTGGTGGTGCAGCTGGTGCAGTGACATTGCTGGCAATACTTATGTTGGTGCCTTGTGCCAGCAAAGTAGCTGCTGTTTTGCTTTCCTCCGCTGTCTTCTGCAACGTGGTTGTCTCCTGTTCGATGGTGGACACCTGTGCATAGAGTTTCTTGCGTTGACTCAAAGTATTTGCTATCTCCTTTAGCACTAACTCTTGTGCAGCCGTCTCAGACAGTTCCTGCGGCAACTCCAGCTTTACCTTACCATTGCCACCATTGTTGGCGGTGCACAGTTTCTGATATTCGGGCAAATGCTTAAGCTGTTTACTTAGCAACAGCTTCTGTTCGCTCTCATAGACTGTAACCTCGTTACGCATCTTACTAACAGCATGCTGCAGATCCTTGTGGCGTCCCACAATCTCCTTAGCCTGCGCAATCAGATCATTTGGAGAGTTGACACTAATGCCCAGCTCATTCATGCGCACCTTAAGCAACGTAACGCTGTCATCGATCAGCACCTTGATCTGCTTATCCAGCTGATTGGTTCGATTCTTGAGACGAGCCATACGCTCCTGTTCCTGGGCGATCTGTTTTTGAACCTGCGGCAGATAGGCACTGGAACGCATATGCTCAATCATGGTCATATATTGAGAGCGGAATACATCCAGCAGTATCTGTAATGCATATGGTGTATCTTGCGGCGCTGTTGGTATATCCAGTTCCCTATGCGACATGTCGCCAGTGAGCAGTGACGTCAGCTGTTGGTCAACAGTGCCCGGGGCAGCAGGTAGTTTCTTTGTCATGGTATCCAATGAGGTGCTTAGAACTGTTTGCTTATGCAGCACATCCAGGCCAGCAATCTTGAGGCATTTGCGTCCACGTTGACCCTTCTTCAAGCGACCCTTGCGTCCGGGTCCAGCACTGGCTGAACGTGGCTGATCCTCTTTGCTGCTAGAATCTTTGCTGGCGGATGTTGCAGCTGCAGCCACAACTGCTGCCTCTTCTGCTTCACGCTGTGCCGCTGCTGCTGATTTGCTGGCAATTGCCGCTTTACGTGTGAGCTTCTTACGTTTCTTTAGCGTGGTGACAGCACGTGGAGCACGTCCTTGATGACTGTTACTATTATTGCTATTGCTGTTGTTGTTCTCCTCATCATCTGACTGCGAACTCTTGCCCTTCGAACTACACCAATCTGACCACACCTTTCGCGTCATGGGTCCATTTGATGTTGAAGTGGCATTCGTGGCTGTTGTGGTATGACCACCATTACCATTACCGTTAGCCTCGCCATCAGCATCGCTCTCTGTACTGCTGTCCATGTCCATGTTGCGTTGTTGCTGCTGCTGTTGCTGCTGC
Source organism: Zygothrica quintamaculata (assembly GCA_037044455.1). Taxonomy (NCBI): domain Eukaryota; kingdom Metazoa; phylum Arthropoda; class Insecta; order Diptera; family Drosophilidae; genus Zygothrica; species Zygothrica quintamaculata. The sequence goes on from JBAMBS010002049.1 coordinate 12,424, forward strand.
TGTTGTTGCTGTGCACTTGCTAGCTGCTGGCGTGTCTTAGACGCAACTATGCCACCGCTGCCACTGACATTCGCTGGTGATTGTGATTGATGTCGTTGCTGTGACTGTGTGGTGGGTCCGTTGCTGAGCAGCTCCCTTTCCTTTTCACGTTGCTGCTGCTCGCGCTCTCGTTCGCGCTCTCGTTCGCGCTCCCGTTCACGCTCCCGTTGCAATTGCTGATGATTGTTATTGTGGCTATTGTTGTTGTTGTGATTGTTGTTATTATGTTGGCCAACGTTTGCCTCACGCTTGGCACGATCTCGTGTGGTACGCACAGTGCCTGCAATAGAATATCCAAAATAAAACAAATATTATTCAGTATTCATTACTTATATACACAATTCATACTATAAATAAAATGACAAATGTAACAGTAAACACCCTTAACCGTTAGAATGTTCTCTCATCTGATCTAAACAAATTTCTTGTTTACAATTGAAATACAAATAAAAATAAAAAAAAACGTAGAAATTAATCAAAAGTGATTGAAGGTGATTGGTGACTGATAATGGTTGATACTGAAAATTGTAAACTGCATTTGATTAGACAACAGATAATGTAATATATATATATATATATATATATTATATATATATATATATATTGTATTCCCCTTCAATCAGTTGTTATCTATATATAGATACTCACCCACATGGTCATGATCATTACCGCCTTTGGTTTTCAGTCGCTGAAAATAGCGTTCCAAGATCGTTCGATCGATCACATGCAGATAATATGAGACAGGCTTACAGGTCCAGGAGACGGACCCCTTAAGTGGTGGTATCTCGCTCACATGCATAATGGTACCAATATCGCTGAGGTTACTATAAACGAACATAATGTATATAGTAACTGTTATGTAGTGTATATAGTATATATATATAATACTTACCGATCTGTTATGCGAAAGTTGAGTGGGCAAAAGGATTTTGAGGACACAACTCGTGCACCATCACGTAAATCAGCAAAACGCTCCTTCAGCTGATGATCCACATTTGGTCCAAAGGCAAAATTGTTAACAAATACTAATGTCGATGAGGTAATCTTCTCACGATGTTCATCCACCAAAAAGTCACCACGTATCAATTTGTATTCACAAAATCGTTTACCAAACCAAATCATATATTGACGAAAGATCGTATCCATACGTTCGGCATAACGTGCTGGTGTATCCGCTTTTTCAATGCCAATGCATGTTTTAAGCGGAAATGAACCGGCCATTTGTAGTACCACCTGTCCCACACCGGAACCGAGATCAATAAATGTATCCTCCTTGCTAACGGTAACATGTTTGAGCATTTGCTGTACCAGCTCATACGATGTCTCACCATATACCTCTGGTGAGAATGGTTCATACTGATTCAGTTTATCCGGATCAAGTACGGCAGCATTGTAAACTAATTGCAATATATGTCTTAAAAGGCTAGGATGAGCGAATTTATTCAAACGCTCGGCGGGCAGTGAAGTTCCTTTTTCCTATAAAAACAATTGAAATAAATACCATAAGTTTCAAGTGGAAAAAAGGATGTATGTTAGTTAGTAAAACTTTAAATAGAACTAAAGGCACTAAGAGTTGGATAACTAAGCTCATTGAGCAGTAATTTGTCTATTAGAAAGCATTAAAGTTCCTTCTGCGGGATGTAGGAATTAGCCCTAAGGGATGTCTATACAAAGCCCCATTAAATTTTTCTGATATTTTTAGATTGAAATGCTTTAAAAAAAATGTGAAATCCTAATTATATATAAGCAAAGTGAGCAATAAACTTAAAGAACACTTTTTAACTAGTCAATTTGTGCCATAAATTGTCCAGGGAAAATAAAGGGAAAGGTTACAAATTACATTCCTACAAATTTCCTCTTAGTATAAAATAAAGTTCCCTAGTAAATTTCCTAATGAAAATGATTAAAGGGATTAAAATTATTGTTTTAATTTGACTATTTTTGAATAAATATTAGTATATATACTTACCAATGCAACAATACTGTCGACAGCTTTATTGAAACGATCGACAAGATTTGTCATAGTCTTATAGCAGGCAGTGTCAATGTGATTGAGATTAATCTCCTCGAATGCAGATGAAATTGATGGCAGTTCATCGCATACGAATTTGATTGTATCGATGATATCGATGCCATTATCATGCTTATCCTGTCCATGTCCAACTTGTAATGGCCAGGGGAACGTTATCGTTTCTGAGGAGCCAGCTGGCGAGCGCAACACCAAGTCTTTGACTTGAGGTGTTGCCATATTTTTCCTCTTGCCAGCTGTGCGGCAAAAGGTTAATGCAATTAACGAAACACTAAAACAACGTTAAGTTGTTGTTTTATTGTGCTTCGAATATTATTATTATTATTATTATTATTTATTTATTTATTTATTTATTTATTTATTTATTTATTATTATTGTTGTTTGTATATATATATTTATATAAATATATATATATATATATATATTAGATTGCAGTATTAATTGTTAATGTGATAATGATCAAACGGTTGGCAGGGGAGCTGTTTAAAGGCGCTTTTCTCGTTACGTTACGGCTACGTTTACGTTTATGGTTCCGTTTGGGTTACGTTACAAATTATAGTTGTTGCTTATGGTTGTCTTAGGAACAGTGGCAGCGTTGGGTTATGTCTATGTGTATGTTATGTATTGGGCTAATATTAAATAATAATAATAATAAAAAATAATAATAAAAAAAAAATTACACTAATCGATTCAGTGCGCGTCACGTTGCGATCGTTACGTTATTTTTGTTACTGTTTCGATTTTTGCTGTTGCTACGCTGCTGCTTCTGCTGCTGCTTCTGCTGCTGCTGCTGCTGCTGCTGCTGCTGCTACTCCCACCCACATATAATTCACGGTCTCCGTCTCTGCCTCCTCGTCTTCGTCTACCTCCACCAGCAGCAGTGGCAGCCAATGGAACACCAACAAAATACAAAAGTAACTGATGATAGTTGCGTAATTTAATATTTTGCTGTATGTTAAGAAAACGATGCATTTTCCTCAATGTGCAACAACATTTTCACCAGCCATATAAGGTTGCTGCTGTTGTTGCTGTTCTTCTGCTTCTTTTTGTTGTTGTTGCTGTAGCTGTTGTAGCTGTTGTTGCTGTTGTTGTTGTTGTTGTTGTTGCTGTTGTTGCTGTGTTTGTTTCATTTCAACGTCTCGCACACCAACAATTCACCTTCTATTTCACTGCATTCCATGCCACGCGCGCTTTGCCAACTACCGTTACGCATGTTGCGCGCGCGTCGTATTTGATAGTGTTGCAAAAGGTCGTAAAATTTTCAATTCAATTTTTTTCAGCTTTCAAATAAAATATACAAAAATTTTCCTGTAGATTTTCCTTTAGTGATGATGACGATGATTTATTTTGTGGCACCTGCAAACAGAATGAGAAAAGAAAACACAGAGAGATGGTAGAGAATGAATAAACAAGGTAATAAAATGCATTGAATGTAACAACATAAAGAAAATAAATTTAAAAACTAAGCAAAAAAAAAACATAATAAATACATTTTTAAATTGCAATCAATTAATGAGCTATAACTCAACATCTGCTTAAATAATGCTTTGCAATGCGAAGGTTTTTTGATGCGGATATTTAAAGCAAAATTCTATATGAAATATGCATAAATAATATATATATATATATATATATAATTTATAATAAGCTATAATTAAAAAAAAAACAATTTATGTGTACGTGTGTGTATTTAATCTATGCCTTAAGCAATCATTCGATCATTCATTCAATCAATCAAATATTTAATTTAAGTTTCTTATCCAAACAATATTAGATAATAAATTAAAGTAAGAAGGGAAATTTTTTATTCACTTTTGTATAGTAAATATCAGCAGAGGCCTTGTCTCTGCTTACTTCCTGGTTGTTGTCCAGGATTGTCACCTAATAAATAGCAACAAGTACTTAGCGGGTGATCTTACCGCAAACTAAACTCATTCAAATTGCTTAGAGGTAATTGTTCATTGAACAGCTTAATTATTGTTTAAAAATGCCCAATATTAAACAACTAATTAGCTAAAATTTGCTTAAATTAAATAATAATTTCAGCTTAAAATATATAACTCTTTTAGCAACTGTTGCCATCATTAAGCAGCATTAAAACGGATTTCTGTTGAACCTTTTCCCATAACTCAAAAATATCTTTCTCTAAATCTTTTGTTTTGTGTTGCTTGTAAATTTCTCTCATATTTTGATATGCAGCACATACGACACCATTTGCAGAGATTTATATTTTCAGCAAAAAAAAAATATTTTTGCTTTATTTTATTTTATTTTATTTTCCAGTTGTCGTCTCATTATTTATATTTATTACGCTAATTTTGAAGTCAAGGCACGTTTCAGTAATCTTTTTTCTTTCTCTGTTAAATGTAATTCAATTCGAATACGCGTTTAAAATTTGCTTATGTTGTTGTTTTTGCTGCTGATGTTACCTCTGTGCCATTGCCTTTTTCAGGGGCGCTGTGTAGGCGTGGCATTGAATACAACAATGGCCAGTACATTAGCATAGGCAAAATGTCGTCAAGAGCTTTCAAAGTCATTAGAAATTTTATGCATGACTTAAAAAGTGGGAGTTCAATTGGGTGGCTAATAAGAAAATGTTGCCAAAAACGTACATATATATATATATATATATATATATATATATATAAGAGACGAAAAATCAATAACAACCCTCAGTAAAAATGGTAGAAATTTTTCATGTTAGTATAATTAAAGCTTTAATCGTTTGGCATTCATTGAAAATGTTTTAAAGCGCCGCTTGGACGTTGAAATATTTTGGCTAGACAAACGCCACATTAAACGGAATGGCCTTTTGGGTCTGCGTGTTTGTATGTAGTAATACTCTTACATCTGGTATGTATATATATATATATATATATATATATATATATGTATATATGAAACATAGTCCGGTCCAGTGCACCCAAAAACCCAGCCCAATCCTGTCTGGCAGCTATTCTGTCACATATTGCAGACACAGATACAGATACAGATACATATACATATATAGAAATTGTATATGTATATGTGTAAAATGAATATGTATTGTTCAAATATATATGTATATAAGTATAAATGACGTTATATATGGCACTGTTGTTTGATATTTGTTATGCATGCACGTGTGCGAATATCCGCCAGTCTCGGCATATCTGCATACATACATACATACATACATATGTATATATATCCTGTATGATGTTAAATATATCTGTATCTGTTGCCATGACAGCCTGGCATCAGACGTCGCCAGCAACAACACCCTCCCTCCCCCTCAATTCCACTCAACACACATATTTACGCCCAGTTTCCATTCTATGATTACAACTCAGCCTACAACGTCATCCTGTTTGGGCAGTTAAGCGCCACTCTGCACCTCAGTTACGTCCTTGTGGTCTTCCAACTGTCTGGTCAAAAGCTGTCTACTATGTAGTGTATGTATCTATCTGTATCTCTCTCTATGTATGTATGTTTATTGTGGTTAAATAACCCATAGAAACTTTTGTCTGGACAAGCACTTTAGGCCGTTTACAAATTTTATGTTAATCAATAGACAAATTTACCATAATTTTGATAATTATAGACTACAGACAAGAACATAAAATTTAGCCGATTATTTATTATCTTCCTAGCCAAAACATTAAACAGTTATATTAAATATAAGAAGAGAATATATATAAGAACTCCTCAGAGGAAACAAATTGTAGTTAAATTTAATATAATTTAATATAATAATAATATAATATTGATTGATTTTCAATTTATATATAAATAACAACTGTTCATCATTTATATTTTAATTTAATTAATTAATATAAATTACTAAGTGTTTGACTAAGGAATTTCCAATTTTCAGGTTTACCCCTCTCCTCTCTTCTGTGGTCACTTTATCCCTTTGATGGCACATTTCATTGCGAAATTTCTATGGCACTTTAATGTGGTGCTACAGGATAAGAGTCCAGCACAACAATATTTATATATATACATATATAAATACATAAATATATATACCGTTATATGTATATAAACAAATATATATATATTTGAACAGACCTTATATATAAATGGGTAAATAGTGAACGCTGGCAACCCATATGAAAATCGAAATCAAAGTGGCAATAGCACTCACTCTTTCTCTTTCTCTTCTCTCTCTCTCTATCTCCAGTTGCACCTTCTATTTCCACTGACAGCATGAATACATTTACATTTGCCTGTGTGTGTATATATATATATGTCTGTGTGTGTGTATATACTGTATATACAAAGCGATTAGCTATGCCTCCACACACAGACAGTAGCATACCAACAACATGTTATTGGCACAGGGGTTAAGAGAGGTCGTGAATATATATCATGGCGCCATTTTGGGTTGTGGGGAGGTGGGTAGTTGGGAGAGAGAGAGAATTCGTATGGTTTGAACATGCCCACTCTGGCTATATATAGAAGGTAAATTGCACATACGCCCCGTTGATTGGCGCCAGTGACCGACTGCAGCGGTTTGAGTTTGAGGTCGAAACAGACATTCAATTTGCTAAAGAGTTTGAGTTTCAAAACAGAGTTAAAGCTTTAAACTTGAACAGTTCTATATGAAATTATCTTAAACAAGAATTGCAAACAAAATTTTCAATATTTTTAATTAACATATATTATTATAAAAAACAAACTTTATAAGTCATCTATTGATATATGTATAGAATTATAATTTAACTGAATTGCAGCATTTCTATATATAATTTATTGCATCAACTTAAGCAGAAAACCCTTATAAAAACTATTTTTAATTAGACAAAATATACACAGCAGCTGTTTACAGCTAGTTAATACCCTTTACTTATACCAATAATTATAAAAGGAGTATGTAAAAATGAGTTAAAATACAAGTAAAATAATGTTAATTTCCATTAATTTTTCTATATATATTTATACGTAGAATAATATATATTGTATATACAGAGATGTGAAAAAATATTCGCATATTTTTTACATACAAATTAACGTTTATTTTAACAAGAATTATCATATAATATTCAAGACATGAATTTCGCACTGATTCAGGGTAACTTACAGTTTGGCAGTCACTGCGTAAATGTTCCTAATTGCTTTGCATGCCTGTAGAGGCTTGTGACACACATTTTCATTGCATGCCCACTCATTTACACACATACATACAAACACGCAAGTTGACACAATTTTAGTACAGGGACAGAGACAGAGAGAGAGAGAGAGAGAGATGTCGTTACCATATTTGCTTGCAAAAGCAGAACGCGCTTTTAATCAACTTATAAAGTGTTCACTTTATGCCATTATTCCTTCCTTCTCTTTTACTCTTAAGCCTAGAATGGTGTAATTCCTCATATAGTTGCTGGCACACGCGAGCAGCGCTGCTAACGCCCACGCGTGCAAATTTTTTTATTTTCTACTTTTCTTCTTCTTTTTATATTTAGCTTAAGTTTCTGCTGCTGCTGCTGTTGTTGTTGTTAATGTTGTTGTTGCTGTTATTGTTGGAACGGCTGCTCTCGCCTTCACTTTGTTTTACGATTGTTTTGCCTGCCACGCAGTCTGTGCTGTGCTTTGCTGTGCTACTATTTCTTGTTTATAGCGTCACTAAAGCAATAATAGCAAAAAATAAAAATAAAAATAAAAATAAAACGCAAAACCACTTAAAAAAGAATCAATAATAATAATAATAAAAAGGAAAATAACTAAAAGTAAAACAAATTAGATTTATGTTTTTTTTTTTATTTCTTTTTGCAATTTATATTTGCGCGCCTTTTTTTGCTATTTTTATATGCGACTAGTTTTTCTTTTTTTTTTTATTTCTATTTTTATTATGATGCTTGTATATTTTGATTACTCTCTGCTTTGTATTAGTGTGCTCGTTCTTCTATTCTATCTCATATATAGTGGGTCAAGGTCATTGTGACAAACAATTAAAATTAACCAAATGCTGCTTATATTATGACGCGCCTTGAGGCTGCAGCGACTTATCAGACTGCTGCTTATGACTGTAACTGTAAATATCTCTCTCTCTCTCTTGCTTTCAGTCTCACTCAATACACTACTATGGCGCCTGTATCTCTTAAGCATTAACAGCATTCGTTGTACTCTCTTCTCTTTTGGATATGTTGGCAATTTAATGCCGTTACACAAAATATTTGCTATCTCGTTTTAGGTTTCAGTTTCAGTTTTGCTTCTTTTTTTTTTTTTGTTATTCGATCGTTAAATGTTAGTTTCATAATTTATTTCGTGTCGTGTTTGTTATATTCTGACAATATTTTATTTTCAGTTCTATTGCTAGATTGTTGCTTCATATACAAACAACAACAACAACAACAACAACAACAACAACATTATTCATGGTCACGTGTTTGTAGCAACGTTTGCCTGACTGAAGGTTAAATTAGTTTACGCTTTGATTTCACGTTAATTTGTATGACTTTTATTGCTGTTAATTTCTTGTCGTTCATAAATTGCATTTACATTTATTTAAATTGTATACAAATTTAAAAAATATTGTTAATTTTTAAACATTATTATAACATATCAAATATTTGTCTTAAATAGTGCGTAAATATTAGAAATAAGTTAAATAAAATAATAATAATAATTATATATAGTATAAAGACTTGACTGCCTGCTGTTAATTGTGTGTTTACAGTTTGAGAGTCACAGTTTGAAATTCATTGCTTTCCTTGCGGCGTTGTTTACCTTCATTAAGCGTATTTTAACGTTTTTATACGGTATTATTTATATGAAAAATTCGAGAAATTTTTATTTAATATTTAGTATTTAACACAATAATTACACAAAAAAAGCAGCAGCAGCAGCAGCAGCTGCAATACATATTCTACTGTAATTAGCAATTGATAATTTCTATATACACAACTGTACACATATACAGTAACATATGGCATATATGTATGCGTTAAAAATCGCAATGAAAACGCGCGCGAAACGCGCATTAAGCGTCAATCAACAGTTTCTTTGTTGTTGGTTTTTTTTTTTCGTATTATCATTATTATTATAAATATTATTTGTTGTGGCGACAGACATTTCGATGTATCATTGAGGTCATGACCTCAATATTGATAATCAATAATACCAAACGTATATATACATACATATTATATATATATATATACATTTGTATATAAATAGATTAAGGTTTGTCTCAATACATAGAAAAAAAAAGAAACAAACACATAATAAATCAAATTTATATAAGTATTTGTTCGTTTTAATGATTACAGTTTTGAAACAATTTTAAAACACAAATTTCTATATAACATTTTATATATTTTGAGTGTTTATGGCAGTTCAAACTTCAATTAAACGCTAAATAGAACTTAGTTTGTGTAGTAATACATTTTAAATAGATTTTCTAGCACAGCTGTTATCTGTTTAGTTATAGTTTATACACTTCCTGATTAGCCCTCGTATGCTTAACCCTGAAAGTGCTTAACTATAAAGTTAATAATAATGTATAAAGTTAATAATAAAGTGAATTTATTTTTCAATTAAATTAGCACCTCGAGCAGTATAAGTGCGGAAATTGTAAATATTTCTCTAATTACATATATATATTATATAGTTAAGGGTATTATCTACAGCGCCACCTGTTGGAATTTAGAGGCTATCAAATGTTTGCGACCGACAAAATCATAAACACAAAACAAATAAAATTTTGATAAGATAAGGCCTAGGCTGACCTAGTTACGTGTACATATACGCACACACATACACATACACACACACATACACAAACACTCACACACACTTATTTACACACACTTATTGTTAGTTTTATATATACAGCACGTTGTCATTTAAAGTAGAGAACAGAAAAAAAAAAAATAATAAAAAGTCAAATAAAAGAGGGAAAACAACATGTGACACGAGCAGCAGCAGCAGCAGCAGCAGCAGCGGCGAACCGCAATTGAAATTGCATTTTTATTGAAATTTTGAACAGGCTGCAACAAGTCGAACACCTGCAACACTGTCACACTGCCACACTGCCACACGCTTACTTACTGATCGATTCTGTATGAGGGTCAATGTAGCAGGCAGGGAGGGAGGAAAGTAGGGAGGTTGCGTAAGGGGTGACACACACACAAGTGCAATGAGTAACAACAACATATTTTGGTACGTGCTAAAATTGAGGGGAAAACCTCTTTAAATACCCTGTAAATAGAGTAGAGTAGATGAAGGGGTAGCATAAATTATATATATATACAGCTGTTGCTTAAAACTTAAGCAATTGACTAACTGTATATATAATTGTTAAGAGTATCAATCAAGCAATCAATCATTGAGTTGAAGCTGTTAAGAGGTATCTCTTGGTTAGTTTCTCCCCCCCCCCCCTCCATTCAATAATTGCATTGCCTTTAGCATCGTTTGCAGTATCATTAATCGCAATGTGTGTACATTTATTATTACCTCTTGTCCTGTAAGAAAGAAAAAAAAAAACAAAAAGAAAAGGATTCCAGTTGTTGTCGGTTCAGTGTTGGTTGCGGTTGTGCCTCCTTTTGCGGTTGCCACAAAACAGCTGCCGTTATATGCAGACAACAACTGACAACTGACCATACAACTCTGCAACAGGTAGTACCTCTAGACAGCTCTCTGTATATGAGTAATGCTTGTTGCATATAGGGGTAAGGAGTAGGGGGTAAGTGCTAGTTGTAGGGGTAGAGAAAGAGGGGAGGAAAGAGCTACACATCTCATACAGTTTGACATGAAAATTTAATGCCAACATGTGCAAGAAATGACAGAGAATTGCCAAACATGATCGCTGCATAGTAATGATTACATATACATATATATATATACATATATATGTATGTATATATATATATATATATATATATGTACATAAAATAAATAATGTGTTCACTTCCTATTGATTTTTATGTCGGGGTGAATTATATATAAAATTCAAGGGTAGTTTGAATTGGGAAATAAAACAAAACATTTAGAAATTTCAAAATTGTCAGCAAAAGTTTTAGCCACAGGAAATTGAATCAATTTCTTTCATTGAAGTAGACACAATTGTAGCTATATGGGAAGAAGAAGCTGCAGTTCAACTCAGTTACATTATTTAAGCTACAGTTATAAAATTTAACCGGCAGTTAGCGGTGGGAATAAAATAATCGTTGCTGAGGGAAAAAATAGAAATAGAAAAGAAATTTCCCTTGCTGAGTTGCACTTTAAGAATGATTAATAAAAACTATTATAATACAGTTAACTAATTATTATAATAAAATATTAATGTAAGTTAATTTAAGCTGCAGATAAACTTAATTACAACATTTAACCGGCAGTTAGTAATGAGAATAAAATAATTATTACTGAGGCAAAAAGGAGAAACAGAAAATTTCCCTTAGGAAAAAATCTTAACTTTAAAATTTCGTTAAAACTAGTTAAGAAATAATTATTATAATAAAATGTTATAATAAATTATATTCAAATTCAATTTATTATATTTTTTTAATCGTTTCTCCTTCCCCCCCCCTTCTCCCCACACAAATACTTTTCAACCACCATTCAATCATCATCCATTTAACGAGTTTTTGTTTGCTTAACTTCAAGGAAAAAAAAAACTGCTAAAATTTAACTACTTTGCATAACAATTCAATTACGTTGCCACGCCCACACAAAAAAAAGGTAGGTAAAACCCATTTGAAATTTAATACCATATTTAAAATGTGTAAATAGTAAAAGAAAAAAAATAAAAAGGAAAATTTGTAAAGGAAAATGCGATGAAAGAGCAGTATTAAATTTATTTCTCTAAATTACATAAAGTTCGTAGGGAAAAATGGGAAAAGTTTTACTTTGTGCTTGAAATGTGTGTTTAAAGGAAAAGTCACAGAAAAAAAAGGAGGAAAAGAAATGAAAGAAAATATAAATTGGAATATGATATTAAAGTGCACCATTAGGACAACCCTCAGGGAACGCTCGGAATGAAACATTAGTGTGCACACACACACACACACACACACACACCAACACAAACAATGTAACAAAACGGAAGCAACGTCACAAAGAAAGTCACTTTGTGCTCGTTTGCCGTTACTTTTATACATTTGTGTTTGGGGGGTGACTTCTCTACATAATCCACAGTAAAAACCGACCCCCCCCCACCACCCTCATGCACCACACTACACAAAGGGGAGTACACGAAACGTGGGAAAAATGTGGAAAATGCGAAAAAGAACAACGAAATTGACGACAACGACGACAGCATGGATAAAGCGAAACTGGTGAAAATGTTGAGGCTGCAGATGAGCTTCAAGATGATGATGAAAAAATATAACTAAACTCAAACCAGGATATTGTCTTTCTCTTTCTCTCCCTCCCTCTCTCTCTCTCTCTCTCTCTCTCTCTCTATTTGCCTCATCTAAGCAGATAGCCAGAGATCCAGCATACTGAGGCCAAACTTATAAAATATGTATATAGTAATGTGGGTGTTACACTGGGTGGTTGGCTGGTTGGGTGGGTGAGTGGTTGGATGGGTGGGTGTTGTTACTTTATGTGCCGTTGTGGGCCTAAAATATGTAAAAAGTTGTTGAAAACTTGCACAGCAGCAAAAGGCATAAAAAGCTGACGATGTTAATGGCTCTCTGTGTGTGTATGGTGTGTGTGTGTGTGTGTGTGTAAGCGCATGTGTATGTGTGGGTGTATTTAGGTGGGGTGTTAACCTCAGGTTTGGGCCAAGTCTGACAGACTGGCATAGTATACAAACAGACTTATATATTAGATGGAGCTGCTATGCATGAATACGTTTCAACTAACATTACGAAAGGATCATTACAAAGAGCAAGAGAAAGAGAGAGATAAACAGAGAAAGAGAGAGAGAGAGAGGAGATAAAACATTTTATCCTTGGGTTAAAGTACACAAAATGAAAAGTATTTGGTATATAAAATAGAATGTTAGATATTACTTTGAACATTTAAATTGACTCTTTAAAGAGATATATGATAGCATATATTGATGTATACATATATATGTATATATATATAATAAATGTATATATAATATATGTATATATATATATATAATGTATATATGTATGGCTCAATCAATAGTTATATAGAATTTTAGTTTTTGCTCCTGTGGGATACAAAATATTTTATTTAAGCGCACGAGATACAGGCTAGAAATATTACAGTACACACACACACACACACATACACACATTGATACATATATATGTGTGTGTATGTATGTATATATAGTTATATGCACAATGTTGTATAGTTACATGTTGTCCGTTAGTTTGGGCACATTGCCAAAACACCCATTTTGCCCATGGCCAATATTGTTTATGGCGTTTTTGTGCCTGGCCTTAAGGAATTGCCTTTCCTTGCCTTGCCACGCCTCTCACCTCACCTTACCACACTTTGCCACGCCTTGATTGCTTGGTAGATAGCTAAGCTCCCACTGCTAGAAGCAGCTGTGGCATACAACACAAGCTCATATGAAAATGTTTGCAGTAGAAGAAACTTTTTTCATATTAGCTTTTATGTTAGAATACGTTAAGTTTTACTTGTCATTTGCAACAACAACAACATCAACAACAACAACAACAGTGATAGAAAGAAGAAGAACAACAACAAGAAGAAGAACTAAACACAACTGTTGGTCAGGGTGGGGGGGGGGGTTATAGCTACTACTTGTAGCTTAAGCAGTTCTGACAGCTTTCATTTGATAGTTAAGGTCTGAGCTGGTTTTAAGGGATTTTCTTGTTAAAACAAGGCAAAAAGTTAATCAATATTATTGCAGCAGACAGCAACTAATGCTGCATTAAATACTATTATAATATAAGGGATTAGTGCTTAAAGAAAATTATAAAAAAGAAATTCTAATAATCTATATAATATTATTATTTATTATTAATAACAATTTAGAAATTGATTAGGTTAAAAAAAAAAGTGTTAAGAGCAGCAACTTTTCAACTCTTTGCATTAATTAGTTGCAGTTAATGTAGGGCAATTAGCTGGGAATTAAATTATTTTCAATTTTCCCCCTATAAAATTGAAGTCGAGTAATCAAACGTTGACATTACAAGCAGCAAAGGGAGGGGGAGAGAGAGGAGGGATTGGTTATCCAAGCAAATTGCTTGTGAGTCAAGTAAAAAGATTAAATTAGGTACATTAAAGTCTTTCATCATACACATACATACACACACATAGATATAAACACACGTATACAACATACACATACACACACACACACACACACACACACACACACAGAAATACACACATAGATATGTAATGTTCTTTAAAGCTAAGCGTGTGCCTAAGTTTGTTTCAGTGTTTTGCTTAACTTTCTTCCACACCCTAGTTCTCTCCCTCTCACTCTCTCCCTTGCTATCTTTATCTATTTACATCGCTCTCTCTCTCTCTCTCACTTTTGCTATGTCTTTACTTCATTTCTTTTAACCCAACCCCCATCTGAGCTTACAGCCCGCATGGCAACGCCGTTGATGTCGCTGTCAACAAAATGGGGGTTGCAGCCGCTACACAAACAACAACAACAGCAACAACAAAAAGAAATACAAAAAAACAACAACAACAACAAGAGCACAAAGTAATAAACACGCTGTGCAAGACAGAGCATGGTTAGAAGAAGCAGCACAAAGCAGAAAAAAATAATAATAAACAGTAAGAAGAGCGCAGCGCAGCGCAGCGAAATAGCTGCAAAGAGAGTAGAAGAAGCAGCAGAAAAAAATACAAAGCGCTCGCCTTAGTCTACTGAGTAGGTGGGTGGGTGGTTGGGTGGGTGGTTGGGTAGGTGTTTGGGTGGGTGGGTTGGCGGTTCGCTGTGTGGTTGACTGTTTTGGTGTGTACGTTTTGGTTTTGTTGTGTGTTTGGGTAGATATTTATTTCAGTACGCAGGGTTGTTGCTGCTGCTGCTGCTGCTGTTGCTGCTGCTGCTGTTGCTGAGGGTTGCCAGCCAGTCAGCCACTTTTTGCATTAATTGCTTTATCGATTTTTGCAGCAATTTCAACCTCTTTCAGTTTGTTTTTAGCACAAGGACGTGGAAAAAAAAATAGCCAAATCACAAAAAAAAAAAAATAAAATCTTTTATTTGTTATTGTGAATGAAATGTGGCAACAGAAGCTCAGCAGCAGCAGCAGCAGCAACAAAAACAACTATCAGAAAATGCATTCCCTTTTGTTTTTTTGCTCTTGTGTATGTGTGTGTGAGTGTGTGTGTGTATGTGTGAAAAGTAATGCATTCTGCTGCTGCACCACCTGCCTGCGTTTTTGTTGAAATTGTTGAAAACAAAACAAAGGCTGCCTCCCCCCAAAATGTAGGACACCGCCACATATCTGTACAGCCACCCTACCCCTTACCCAGTAGACTTAACCTAACCACCCATCAACGCCACCCATCAACAATTGTCCCGCCACGAGTCAGAGTAAAAAAACAACGACTGAGTTGCCAAATGCATGCATGCAAAATGAGTTCAGCTTAATGTAGTTGGGTAGCGCAAGGGGGGGGAGGGGTAGAGGCTAGGGTAGGTGGGGGTATGAACTGTATGAGTAGCAGATAAGAGGAAGACACAAAGCAGCATAGCGGCAGCAACAGCAGCGACAACATACGCACGCCAGGCGGCGCCCAAGTGAATGCAAAAGAAAAAGCAGAGAAAAAAGTTACAGTAAAATTGTGCACAGTACACTAAAAATGAGGTCAACTATTTGCGGTGAGTGCAATAAGTAAAAGAGATGCCCATATAAATAGAGATATATATATATATATAGAGAGAGAGAGAGAAGGAGAGCAAATGTAGAGAGAGAGCGCGTATACTGTGGTGTTTGCCGGGGCTGCATTTTGCATTTTGTTTCTATAGCGTGCTTAGTTAGTAGGTTATGTTTATGTAAATTTGCATAATTGCATATACATACGAACTATATATATATATATATATACATATAACATATTTATACTTGAATCCAACACACATTTGTTTATATACACATATATATTCTCTCTTTAAGTAATATGGCGCTTTAAAGCATTGCCAGTGAAGTGAAGTGCGGCAACAACGCCGCCGGGCAATGTAATGAATGAAATGTTTAAGCACGTGGAAAATGGGTCAGTAATTAAAACCCAACGCTGGCGGGCTGTAATGTTGAAGTACATACAAAAAGAAAAGGTATATATGTATACTACTATATACATATATATATATAATATATATATATATATACATACATAACATACTTAAACAAAAGCAGTAAATATTAATATAAATGGAAAAGTTTCAACTAAATCGGGTAGCTATTCAATTGGTCTTATATATACCATATACAGCTATATATATATATATATATATATATATATATATATATATATATATATATAGCTATGTACAGCATTGTATACCCTTTTCTATTCTATGTACTAGTATTGTCTGGGAACTTTTTATTTAGACCCTAAAATTCAGTTAAAAACGTGTTCAAACCGTCACGTAATCAGCCTGAACAATCAGTAGAAAGTTTGAAATTCAACCAGATTATATACCAATAAACATTAAAAAACAAAAAAAACAGAGACTACAAAACAATGGTATATAAAGAAAAATAAAAATAAACAAAAAGCAAACAACAAACACACACACACACACAAACAAACAATTTGAAGCTTAACAAAATGAAACTTCAAAAGGGACTTAAATAAATAAAAAGCCCTTCTAATTTATAGAGTACGTAGAGAATGTTGTGTGACAGAGAGAGAGAGAGAGAGAGAGAGAAAAGTTCTATACGATAACAAAGGTTAACAAGAACAAGAAGAGGAAGAAGCTGAAGAAGAAGTAGAAGCAGAAATGGAAGCAGCAGCAGATGAAGTAAAAAGTTTCAAGAATAGACCAACAACAAAACGTTGCCAATTTTCACTGAACTGATGAAATTTTTTATGCTAAGCAAAACTGAACAAAACTAGATGAGAAGACGAAGAGAAGTGAGGAAATTGGGTAGAGGTTTATGTCATTTGCACAAAGAGACACACAACAACAGCAACAACAACAACAAAGAGTAATAGACAGGGCAAACAAACGAGCGATAAACGAAACCGGAAGAGACGTGTAAAACAAAATAGAAATTGAAACATCCTTCCTCTGCCATCAAGAGGATTCGTTTTGGTTTCAATACAAAACTTGCTCAAACTATACTCAGGTCTGATGAGATATAAAACTATGTATGCGGGTGTGTGTGTCTGTGTGTTTGTGTGTGTGTGTGTGTGTTGAATTGTATTGGTTTAATATGCAACAATTTGTGTTCAAGTAAAGAAGAACCTGCCGCAAGGGTTGTTGTCCGCGCTTAGAAACCTGAATAATAATAACAACAACACCAACAACAATGAGAGCAACAGAGCTGCTGGTGAGTTTGTGCAAACCTGTGACAAACAGAGGGTTGCCAGAGAAATATGTACATATGTATGCATTGTTTGTTTGACTTGGGTATATGGGGGGAGGGGGTTGGAGAAAGGGTGCAACTGGCATTTCCGGGTAAGTCCCAATGGGTATGGCATGATATGGCTAGTAATAAAATCTGTCTAACGCTTTTCGTCGACCGACAGTGGGTGGTGGTAGGTGGTGGTGGTGGTGGTGGTAGTTGGTATGAAATTGTGCTATAAGTTTCTTTATACGATTCGTTACAGTCCCAGGGTATATGGACGCCCAGGCGCCGGGCAGCAGGCGTCAGCCGTCGAGCGTCGAGCGAGCGCACTTGAAACTGGCAACAAAAAAAAGAAATTGTTAGGCACTTGCCAGGAATAGCAATGACGACCGAAAAGGGCGTTGAAACTTGGTAGAAAGAAAAAAAAAAAAAATAAAAGAAAAATGTAAATTGAAAAAAATTATGTTGTTGTTTGTGTTGCTAAAGCTAAAATAAGGAGAGAAACAAAAAAAGGGAAAAAAAGGAAAAAAGATATATAAAATCCCAGTGAAATTTATGTGAAACGAGCAGACCATAAACTACGGAAAGACCGGAAAAGTAAGGAGTATGCTGAGAAAAGCGATTATATTACATAAATTATGATCAACATATATATATATATATATATATATATATATATATATATGTATGTAGTTGGAAGCTGTAAGGCCAAGATGAGTTACGTTAGATAAAATTGTTAACAATGAAGAAAGCTTTACAGCTATAATGAAAAAGAAGAAAGCAAGAAATAGGTTGGATACTTTATACAATGGGTATGCTATAAAGGTGAAGTGCGGCAACGTTGCACTAGTTAATGTCTAACTGGAGACTGGCTATAAACTGTACTAATATATATGCTTATATTGGCAGACAATTTGAACTATGCTTAATACTACTATGTATATTTTAAGTAATAAGAACTTACATAATACGAGGGTAGTTAATAAAGTTGTTATACTGTTATATTTATATAACGGCACTTTAAATGTTCCGAACTGTCAAGGTTTCGCGTACAAATCAAAAGTACTTTTCATTCAAATTGAAAACAGAAATTCAAATTTATGACACGACATTGGCCAAGAATGTTTTGGCTTTCTGTTTTTTTGTTAGTTTTTTTCTGGTTCTATTTAAATGTGTCTAAAAATAAATGCAAAACGTCAAAACGCGCACAAAGAACTTTAAATAAATTCGTTTTTATTCTTCTTCTTGTTTTTCTTTTTATTTATTTATTTATCTTCATTGTTATTTTCCAAGGTAGAAAGAAAATAAATATATATTTATTTATATATATGTAAGCAACAATTGTATAAACGTTGACAACAAATATATGTTAAATAAAAGAAATATATAGAAAAAAAAAAATAAAGAAACATTAAAATGGAACACACGAAATTTTAGCAGCGATGGCGATGGCGACGGCGACGAGTCGTTGACAGTTTCAGTTCATTGAACTGAACTTAATTAAAACTCAAGTTGAAGGTCATTTGCGTGTATATTGCCACACGTTTCTCTTGCTGCTGCTGCGCTGCTACTGCGCTGCTGCTGGTTGTTGCTTCTGCTACGCCTTCTGCTTTTATTCGAAGCAGTTGGTTTTTGTATTAAAGAAAACCACAAATGTGACAAAAGAAAACAACAACAAAACAAGAAGAAAAAACAACAACATAAATAAGGTAAAATATTGTAACGTATTTAAGCTCTTTAGAGTAAACAAAAGATTAAAAAAAAAAAACTTGAAATTCGGCAAAGGTCAGTGAACATATTTTTATATGAAAGATAAAGAAGAAGAAGCAGCAGCAGCAGAAGAAGAAGCAGACGCAGAAGTATTTCAAGAGCTTAAAGAAGGCACAACAAGTGAAATACAATAAAAAGTTAAAGAGTCAAGCAAAGATATCATGCTGATCATGGTTCAGATGGTACTCTCTCTCTCTCTCTCTCTCTCTCTCTCTTTTTGTTACACACTATTAAATGTAGCTGTCTCGCTCTCTCTGACTTTTTCAAAACTGTTTGAAAAACCTGTTTTAATTGAAGCTGCGACTGCGACTGCGGCAGCGGCAGCGGCTGCTGCGTGAGTAACCACGTGAAATATGGCAACGACGCACACTCAATTAATTGTAGGCAGTTGGCAACGCTGTGAAAACAAATACAAAAACATACATGCATATGTATGCATATATATGTGTATGTATGTGTTTGTCTGATTGTATTTGTATTTTAATATATGAAATGAAATCAGAATTTCAAACGTTTTTTTTTTTGATATCAAGAACGTGACACAGCAGCATTAATAGAAGGCGGGAACAATTTGAAAATGAAACACAAAAGCAGCTGCTGGCTGGTTGCTATTGTACTCTCTGCGGCAGCAGGTGAGACAGGTAGATGGATGATGGCATTAGAGCGAGTTGTTTGTGTCTGTGTGTGTGTGTGTGTGTGTTTGACAGGTGTTCGCTAGTGCGTGTCTTTATCTATCAGTTTGTGTATGTGTCCCTCTGTATATGTGAGTGTGAGTGCGTGTGTGTGTAAGCATAGACAACGTAATAGCTGCATAACTGCATTGAGTTAGTGAAGTGCCCCAGCACGTACGCCACAAAACAGTTGAAGCTAACAACAACAACAACAACAACAACAACAACTACTACAACAACAACAACAGCAGTAGCAGCATAGAAAAAGAAAACAAACAGCTATAACAACAACAATGTGCAGGTGTTCATTTTCACTTGGGTAAAGCAGCAGTGAGAGGTGGATCAATAGAGAACAGTTAGAAAGCATAGGAGCAAGAGAGAGAAAAAGAGAGCGATAGAGAGAGAGAGAGGCACTAGCTAGCATTCGCCTACTCATTTTCAATGCAATTTCAGCAAGTGTCACGTTAAATAAGGAAATGACAACAAAGAAAAGAGCAACAAAAACATGTTCTGGCCTTATACTAGTATAGTTTATAGTTAGTTACGCAACATGCAATCGTACAATAAATGTAAGGTTGTTCATGCAATCAATATAATCATTAACAACATCATTATCATCATCGACATCATCATCTTCATTATCATCAACAACAACATCATTATCATCAACAGTTTAAATAATGTTTAAATTGCATTTCAAATCAATTCAATACTTTGTGACATTGAAACACTTTTCGTATAACTTATAGAAATAAAAACAACAAAAAGTTTAATTTTAAGTTTAACTTTGAACTTGCAACTATACTTAATACTAAGTAATTAACTAAACTATGTTTAGTTTTTGAGATTTTTTCTTCTTTTTTAGTTTTTGCATGAGCTCATGCAAAGTTTTGTTGCTTGACCCTGAAGCCTGCTAACCAGTTTCTCTTTTTAGTTAAATTACTAAGAATAAATATTATAAATGATCTTTCATACAAGTAGCGTTACTTCAAAAGAAATACTTTTCTCTATAATAAAACAACTAAACACTTAAATAATTAACAATAATAATTACACGCTCTTAGTCATTTTACCTTTAATTATATACTGGGATATATATAAAATGATATTTATGAGTTCATCGAACTATTTCCGACTGTAAAACTGTGAGATCAAAGCAAAAACTTAAACCCTTAAATCTAATAAGCTAGGCCGAACAACAACAACAACAACAACAACAGCAACAATAGAAATCCGGTTCAGCATAAAACGTAGTTAATTTAAATACAGTTAGTCATTAAATTTAACAAATTTGTCATCGTTGTTTATATATATAAATTTTATTTTATAATTTTTTTTCATTTTATTTTATAATATAAAAGATGACGTCATGTTGATGTTTTAATAGCAAATTTCTATTTATTGGTTTACTACTGAAATTGTTTTAACAAAATTTCCCTTTATTATTTGTTATTTTGGCAAATTTTTGTATGGGAAATTTAATTGCCTTTCCCTGTTTAAAGCTTTAGCTTCACTTCGCTTACAATTTGTATGGCAATCGTAGGTGTTAGTGAACTCGTTCTCCCTTTTAGAAAGAAAAAAAAACAACAACAACATATTTTAAAGCTCACTAAAAACATGTCGTACTCTGTTGACTGACTGACTATGACAACGACGCCGACGCCGACGACGACGACGACGACGACGAGAGCAGGCAACAGGCGGCGGCGCATGATAACGGCCTTAAAGGCAACACAATAAAAGCAACAAAAGCAACAAAACCAACAAAACAATCGCAACAAAAGTAGAAACCAATGCACGCACTATACCACCACATGCACACATATGCATACATATATAGACGCACACATACACCAACAACACGCCCACATTTGCCCTCAACTTTGTATTCATTTTTGTCTATTTGTTTGTCTGGTTTGGTCACAAAAACGTGTTTTCAGCTCTTTTAAAATGCAACTAAAAGCTGATGATACCCGCCTATACATAGTAAAAATGCACCCATACCTAAACAAGAATATACATATATATAAATATAGTTGCATAGGTATATATATATTAAATATATAGATATGTATGTATGTATTTAAATATGCATATATATATATATATATATATATATATATATGTAGCAATAGTCTAGAATATGAACAACAACACACACACGGCCAGTGGAAACCTGGAACACATTTTATGCCCTTAGGCTAAATACGTCGACGTTTGCCGTCGCGTTGTGTTTTGTTGCTTTTGCTGGCAGCATTAAGTCGTGCGACTTCAACGTCACCACCGCATGGCCAACGACCTTTATCATACACACACACACACACACACACACACATACAATCACATACATGAGCACACGCATACATGCATATGTTTTTGTACGCTGCTCACGTTTTAGTATTTTTTCATCTTTTTTATTTTTGTTTTTGTATGGCGGTCTTCTTCTTTTACTCTTTTTTTCCCTTCTACACAAGAGCTCCAACTTCAGTTCAACTCGTTCGTCGACTGCTCGCAACTCAGTCAGACGTTTTTTAAGCTTTTGTCTGTTATGTTGTTGTTGTTGTTGTTGTGTTGTCGTTGTTGTGTGTGCGTGACTCTTCCGCTCGGTATCCACACGCCCGCTGTCTAACATATATATACACACACACACATATATATATATACATATATATATGTATATATAATACACGTAAATCGCGCGTCTGCAATTTAATAATTTCAAGTTGGAGTTTGAGCTGCGGTTTTGTCTCGTTCTCTGTTTCTCTCTACCTTCTCTTTGCCACTTTCAAAATAACGCAACCTGTCTGAAAGGCACACACACACACATACGTACACCCATACACATAGAGACACATATACACACTAAAATATATATATATATATATATACTTACATTTAAAAGTCAGACGATGCTTTTGCTTCTATTTTTTTTTGAGTTTTCCTTTATTGCTTTATTGCTCTTGCATGTCTCTCCATCAGTTTGTTGCTTTAGTTTCGTTCTGTTTTTTTTATTTGTTTATCTGTTTGTTTCTTTGTTATTTTTTTTGTTTTGTTGTTTCTCTTGCCTCTTGCCAGCCACAGCAATTCAATTAAATTTGCAAGCAAAATTTTCTCTTCCTCTATTGTCGTCTCGCTTGCACACCTGTAATATATGTATATCAAATTGCTATTTGTATTATAAATGTATGTATATATGTATATATATATATATATATATATATTTGTATGAGTTTCGTAATCGTCGCTAACAATTAACAGTTAGAAGCCGGTATAATAATAATAAACTAACAACAACAACAAAGACAGCAGCAACAAGCCGCCATAATATAAAACAACCGTTGCTTATGAGCTTTTTGCCGTTTCACTTGCCGCCACTCACTTCGCATTTTATTTGTCAGAATCACATTTATAACAGTTGTTCAAGCACACACACACACACACACACATATATATATATATATTACATATACGTAATACATACATATATATATATATACACAAATACTACGTAATGCATTTTATTGCAATTTTATTTGCACATTCCTTTTTCTCATCTGAACTTGGTACCGCTTTATGAATCATGCGGAGGTCCGTTAAAAGCGGGTCAATCGTCGGCTCATGCGACAAAATGAGACATAACGAAATAACAACAACAAAAACAATAACAACAACAACGACAACAACAACAACAACAAATGTCAACAATATGGCAATGCAGAAATTTGCCATAAACATGCAAAGTTTGTTTGACACAGATTTTATTTATATATACCTGTATACTATATGCTAAGTATGTATATATATATATGTATATATGTATGTTTATATTTATACACTTACATATATATATATATATGTATATAAGAGTGCCACGATTTAGTTATTTTTGGGCAGCTGTTTCCTTTGTGTTGTTTGTAAATATTATTTTTTATTTTTATATTTCATTTGTTTCGCGTGAGAGAATAGTTTTAGTTTCCATATTGTCTTACAGTATGTACTCCTTAAAAGCAACTTAATTAAATTGAAATAATTTTCTTTAACTGAAAGTAGATTATGCTCAAAGGTTTCGTCTTTACTTCAAAGTAATTCATATTAAATTAATATTTATATTCAAATTTCAAATTTATATTTTATAATTTTGCTTTCAACGAGCTGCTGGTTAGTCTTAGCGTATTCTTACTGTATTTACCCTATAAGTTATATATACTGTGTATATTTTATCTTTCATATTGTGGGAAATAAAAAGATTTCAAGCTTATTTTTAATTTTTTGCCCCAAACACAAAACCACAACAAATTTTGCTATGATAATTTTAAAAATTATTTGTTAGTTGTATATTAATCCATTTTTTCAGTGAAAAGTTACAGTTACAATGAAGAATATATATAGTTAACTAGCAGTTAATTATAGCTATGATATAGTTTCTATATAGAGAAGTATGATAATTTAAGTATATTAAAAATTTACAGTAGTTCAATTTAATAAGCGGAAAGTTTTTGTTTTCTAGAAATGCAAATTAAAGCTTGTTTTTCTTACAAAAAATAAAATTCAAAATAAACATTTAAATATTCTATAATTATTTAAGTATCTAAGATTATTAATATTTTCTGCTTACTAGAAAATCCCATTGGGAAATTTAAAGCATTCATTCTCTATATATATATATATATATATATATATATATATATAATTTTCCTACCTCATCTACTTCTACTAAGTAGCTGCATATTTTATAGTTTACGTTTTGTTCTATTCATTCAAGCATAACAAATTGTTATAAAAGAAGAAGAAGAATGTCATTAAATTACAGTACAAAGAAAAATGAATAAAAATAAAAACAAGTAAAAGTAACAGATAATTAGGTATCAGGGTATATAACTGCTCTGGCTCGATAACAATAATTTGCGGTTTACTTTTGTTGGGTTTCGGCATGAGAAATAAAATTATTAGACTGCAAAATACCCTATAATGCTCAATAAGATATTTTTTGGAGAATCTTCTATTATTTTTTTATAATTAAAAAATAATAATAATCAAAATTATAAATAATTAAAATACTGGTATTAATTTTTAGAGTAGAAAAAAAATATATTAAAATGAAATTTTTAACCATAAATTATTGGCAATGGAAATATTTTTGGTTTTAATTAATTTTGCTCATAATTTAGAAATTAATCAAAGATAGACATCAAATTTATGCTTCAATTAGTTCTATAAGCATAAAAAAATTTAGTTTTATAAATTATATATAATTTTTTTTAATAAATTGCCTCTAGATTAATGCTTCCGATGTATTATCAAACTAATAGTAATAGCCTATTAATTATTTATAGTATGTGAAATTGCTGTTAAATTACATAAATTAACTGTAACTGAGAGAAATTACACAAATTATGCAAATTACAATGAATTTCTATAAGGGCCCCCCCTTCAACAATTTTGTCACAACTTAATTATAAATTTATAGCAAGTTTCTACCTCTACGTTAGATCGTTACTCTCACTCTCTCTCTCTCTCTCGTTGGCTATCTCTTTCTGGCTCTTGCTGCTTAGAGTTTATGTACCTTGTCCGGTTAACAGTTATATTTTATATACAATTTGTCTAGCCTTAGCATACAGAACTGACCTACAACAACAAAGCGCACATGACTCTGATTTACCACTCCCTCGTTATATTATATTATATATGTCCCCCCCCCTCTCTCTCTCTCACTCACTCTCCTACTTACTTCACCACTCTTTGCATATATTTTACTCTGTTGCTCTACGAAGCGTTTTACACTTTAGCAACGGAAATTACGTAACACATGCAAAATGGAAATGAAGTAAAATGCAAACATCCAACGTCACCGTCGCCTTCGTCGCCGTCGTCGTCGTCATTGCTTAGTGCTAATACATAAATAATGCAAATGCAGCACAAGCGAGTAAAGAGGTGTGTATTATATATCTGGGTCTGTGAGAGAGTGAGACAGAACGAGGCGGCAAGTAGGTAGCAGCGCAGTCGATGTCGAGGCCAGGGCAAGGCAATTGAACTTTGCTGCAACTTTCTTAAGCTAAAGCAAAAACAGCTGTTGCTGTACGAGCAAAGCAACAACAACAAAATCAACTGAAAGACATGCTACAGAAAGTGAGAGATACACACAGACACATATATACATATATATATATATATATATAGAGAGAGAGAGATAGAGAGAACGAGTTGAACGTTGTGACGAGTGCAATAACTTGGCGCTTGTTGCCCACCATTTATTATCGGTTTATTTTATTTTTATCGCATGAATAAAACTCATAGCGAAAAAAAAGGGCTTGTCAGAGGCAAAGGCAAGGCGAATTGAATAAGAATGAGGAATGGTAATGAAGAGTAAAATGAGAAGTCAACGTTATGTCAATGCAACAAAAACTTAGAGCTAAAAGTTTAAGGACATTCGATATGTGTTTGAAAATCACTTGAAAGGGACAACAAAATATTTATTTATACAAATGCTATGTACTTAAAGATTGTAATACCTCAAAAGGAAGAGGAAGGGTGAGAGTGGTTGAGGGAGAGAAAGAGAGAGAGAGATAGAGAGAGAGGGAGTGAAAAGGGTATTTGCTTGTCAGGCATTGTCGGTACTTAAATTTATGTTGTCTAAGCACGCGACGCGTTCTGTTTATTGCTTTTCATTTTGTTATTTCGCACGGGGAGCTCGACGGGAGACTTTAGCCACACCCCCCGAAAATGATATAAAAACAAAGATAAAACCAGGAAATTTGTACCACATACATGGGGGATTCCCCCCCAGAAGTGTTTACCGTTAAGCAGTGTTAATAGCCCTACGACAAACTACATGCTGTGCAACTATAAACGAAGAAATTTACCAGCCGTCTGGGTAATTAGGGAAAACCAATTACTTAAGGGGGGGTTTCTCATAGTACATTGAGTTACAGCTAAATTCTAATAAGATTTACATAAAAATATCATGTCTGTTATATACAGAAGGAAGCATCTTTCTGTCCACAAAGCTTATATATATTATATAGTCGCATAGCTCTGATATTCCGTCTGTGTTTTCGAAGGGAAGTTTTTATAGCAATATTTCGATATTCTGCAGTGCGGGGGAGATATCTTCATATGCAGGGATATATTTCTATATATATTAGGAATATAGAATACTAGCTAGGAAAAACAGGGAAACAACATGAAAAATGATTTACGTTCTCCGATAAAAATAGTTCCTAAAAGTCTTTCCCGAACACATAAATTTCTTGTTATACTTAAAACACATCAAACCATTAAGTTACATGAAGACATAAACTTAATTTCCTACTGTTAGATGTATATATATATATATATATATATATGTTTCGATATAGCATTTATTTTACTTAAATTTATCTATTCTTTTATGGTATATAAATAAATGATGAAGGGAACCACAAGAAAATAATAGAATACATAATAAATTAATGATTTATGGACAGCTCCAAAAGGTTTTCAATGCGAAGGTGAAGCAAACGTTTAATCTAATGTAAAATTTAAATGTATGTATATATTTATAGATATATCTTAAACTATGTATGTATGTGTGTTACTATGTATGTATATATGTGTATATATATGTGTAGGAGTAAATGTATATGGTAAATGAAGTTGAAGTAACTTTTGGAAGCATCAAAAAATTCAAACAGCTGAAATATTTTCGAAGCTTGTTTTAACTTTATAGCTAACTGATTGATAATTAATATAAATATATATATATTAACTATATAAATATATATATATATAGTAGTAGTAAGCCATAAGCAATACTTCAAGAAATGCAATAAATATTTTATAAATGCGAAATTTAATTGCAGCAGAAAATTTGCCAAGCGATGACCTCGCACAACATAACCAGCAACTCAGCAACAGAAGTTGGTGAATGGCTGCTGATTGGTTGTGTGTGAGTGTAGGGGTGTGTGGGTGTGACTGGGTGTGGGTCAGTTAAAGTGTAGCAAAAGTAAAATTGAAAATTGTAAAGCTTTAAATGCAACAAAACGTTGGAAGTCCGGCAGTTTAATGCATTTAACAGTAGAATTTAAATGCTATAAAATTGGCATGGCTAAAGCTTAAAGCATGCCACACGCAGCGTACACACACATATATACATATACATGCGTATATATATGTAGATGTATAAAACATAGATACAAAATAGATACACAGAAAAGGGAGTTGGGTGCATTCTTTTTTTCGTCATAAATAAAAGCAGCACAGCGACAGCAGCCAATACATATTAGATTATATATATATATAGAATTATATATAGTATATACATACACCGGCCGGAATACATACATATATATATGTGTGTATATATATATATATATAGATATCTGTGCTTATGTACAATATAGAACTAGTAAAGCCAAGCATAAAAACAGAAGCGCGCGCGCTTTTGTGAGTGACAATTTTGGTAAGAATATGAAGAGAGGAGGAGAGGAGGAACATGAACACAGAGAGCGTCGTCGAAGAGCGTCGCATGCGGCGAGAGCGAAAATCGATAAAATCAAGGGCAGACAATAGAGTAAGAATGCAAGAGAGCGAGCGAGAAAGCGAGAGAGAGAGAGAGTGCGGTATGAGTGTAGAGTGAGTAAGAGAGAGGGAGAGAGAACTAGCTTTAGCTGTATGCGTGTAAACGAGAGAGCAGCAACAACAATGAAAACCAACAGCAACAACAACTCACAATAACAGCGCAGCTTTAGGCGCACGTGAGGCGGCTTCAGCTGCTGCTGCTTCTTCAACAACAATTTCTTCGTTTATATTGTGTTTTTCCACATACATTTTCTTTTGCTTGATTTTCTTTGCTTTTCTTTTCATTTTTTTTTATATTTTTTTCTTTCAGGTGGGAGGAGATCGTCAGCTAACGACGACAACGGCAACCCCCCCCCCCCCTCATAGGCGGGCGGCAGCCGCATTGCAAAAGTTTCACTTTGTTTCGTCAAATGGTGGGGAGGGGAGTAGAGGGGAACTATGGTGTAGTAGGCATGAAAAATTATCAGGCACCTACTCTACTACTCCTCTCTCTCTCACCAAATTGCCACATTCCAAGCAACACCATCTTTCTCTCCCCTATCCATTCTACCCCCCCCCCCCACCCGCCCACCTAACCCACCCACTGTCATGCCAAAGTTTTGGGGCGGTGCCTGGCAAAAAAGAAAATAATAAATTCTAACTGTAGAGAGAAAAACGTCTTTAATGTATGTATGTATAAGCATACATATGTTTTTTTTTCTTTAACATATACATACAAACAGTAGCAAAAGAAGAAGAAGACTAAGAGGGTGGGGGGCGGGTGTTCTACAACTTTTATATGCTTCAGCTGCCGCGCCTCGTTTTGGGCGCAGCAAAGGAGCAGCTCGTCTTTGTCAGTTACTTTTTTTCATTCTTTTTTTTTTTTTTCTTCTGCCAGTCATGATTTTATTTTCGGCTTGGCGGCCATTTAATTTTTGCTACGGTTTAAAGGGTCGTTGTATGTGAAGATGGGGTGGGGTGGGGGGGGAGGGGAGGGGATGGGTTGGTGCTATATTGGCAGCATGATATCGTTTTGGGAACAGCGCGTGGTATAATTTAATGTGTGTGGAGTAATAAATAGAAATGGCGTCTGCATTTAAATTTCACAGCAAGGACGAAACTTGAAACTGACTGGGGCGTCGCCTGGCGTTGACTGTGGGCTGACTGTGGATTGTTGGCTCTTGGCTGTTGGCTGTTGGGTGTTGGGTAAGGGCTGGGTAAAGACCCTTACAGCTAGTTAAGGGTTGGAGTTCAAGTTGTTGCTGTTATTGTTGTAACTTTTCTTTGTTTTTGTTTCTGTTACTCTCTCTTCAAGTTATGTTTCTTTCTGCTTTTTGCCCTGGCACATTAAATTAATGTGAATTGTCAAATATTTGATATAAACTCAAAGCGTGTGTGTGCTTGTGTGTGTGTGTGTGTGTGTGTTGAAGGGGGTAAGTAATGTGATATTGCCATCAAAGAGCGCAGGGCGTGTCTTGTCACTTTATTTAAGTTTCTACATTAAATTTGGCCAAGTGCTTTAAGCTTTAAATTTTTAGGTAAAACCTTTAGAGCACAAATCTGAAATCTGAAAACTTTGTTAATTAACTGTAACCTTTTTTTATATATATAATTAGCAACTTTTATAGCTTTCCCATGGAAAATTGCTTATTGCCAAAACTTTACGCCAATCTTAAAAGCCAAACTTAAGCCATCTTTAAAGTACAAAATTACTTTTGATTTAATTATATTAACTGAGGCAGAGCCAATAATGTGAATATATACTAGTTACAGTTATATATAGCTATATATATATAGATATAAATATGTAGATATAGATACAATAAGTTACCTGATTCTAATATATAAACTTAGACTTTATCAAAGGAGAATATGAATAAGGTTATAGGCAGTGTTTTTTCTATAGTTTCTGCTCTAGAAGTCTATATAGAACATATATTTTATTGCAACACATTTGTAGAAATGCAAAATATTTATATTAAAGAGCCTATATCTGTGCTATATATATCATCATTATATCTGTAAAACTGGAAAACTTCAAATACTTTTCTACTACAAACCAAGCCCCAAAAAAATGTCATACAAAGAAATGTTGCAAAAAGATTTTAAAGAACAATTTTTAAAGAGCTTTTCTATGATAAATCAATTTATATATTTTTTTTATATATTTAGCAAAATTATATAAGAATTTTCTTATATTTATTAAACTATATAAAAGATATATTAAATATATATTTAATTTATATTCATAATTGTTACTTAATAAGTTCATAGAATTCTCTCAAAGAACGATCCACATTTAAGCGCTTTTATTCACATTCTTATCGATTGGGCAAAGCTATGTATACTATATATATACTATATATATATATATATATATATATATAGATTTATATGTATTGAAGTGTATACTTCTCATAACTACTTCAAGTTTTGTTTCGCCTAATGAGCTTGGGCTTAAAGCAAATGTCGAAGATTGCAGCAATCAGTTATAAGTTGGAAAAGTTTTTTATGCCTATTTTCACCTGACAACTGACAAGTTCACAGCATGTTTAATTAGCCAAAAAAAAACAAAATAAACTTTATATTTATACTTGACATACATAAAGAAACAAAAATTCTAATTAGATATATACAGCAGTAAAGAAGGAGAGACAGAGAGAGAAAGAAATAGAAATACAGCAATAAAATCTGTGAACATTAAAGCAGACAACTTAAATTAAGGCAAATGAAGCTCTAAGGGATATCAAGACACACTTGTATATACAAATATATATTAGAACAAATATATATATATGTATACACAATACATATATACACACACATATATATACATACTACCTTATATATGGTAGTTTATTTTAATGCGAAATGAATGAAATTATTGACGTGAACAGAGGGAGATAGAATGCTGCCAAAAAAAAATATAAAAAAAAGTAAGGAGAACTTTGAGCTGCTGTAACGTGAAGTTTGGCAACGTTGCACGCAAAGAATGCCAAAGTAAAAAACTAGTTACTAAGCTCGCATACATATAAACACACGCACACACACACACACACACACACACATATATATATATATAGAGCCTGAGCTGGCATCTTGTCTGCGCCATGCCACCCACTGACCTGGCACGTTCTTTGCCTTTTATATCTCTCTCTCTCTCTCTCTCTCTCTCTCTCTCTCTTTCACTCTCTGTCTGTTACACGCAGAGTAATGTTTACCACCCTGTTTTGGTGCGTTGTTGCCGCATTATTTTTATCACGAATGTTATCAAAATGTGCGTTGCCAGCTGCGACCCCATCCTCCCCAACCCCCCCCCCCTCCCTTAGAAAGTTGGGCGCGTGCAAAGGGATGGTTGTCATAGCAGAGCAGCAGCAGAAGGAATTGGGCAGGGGAAGGTGGGGTCAATGAAGTGCCGCCATACACACGCCGAATGAGGTCGCCAGTGGAGGCCAAAGGAGGCAGCAGCTGCTGTCGGCCATAGCCATAGAAGAAAAAGTTGAAAATGAAAATAATGCAGTAGCAGCAACCAGCAGCAGCAGCAGCTAGAATAGAGAAGCAAAGTAAACTGGAAAGAACAAGAGTGTTGAGTATAGCTGGCAAGGCAAGCAAGTAAGATAAATAGAAAGAGATAGACCGGCAGCCAAATAGAAGAGCAAGAGAGAAAGAAAGAGAGAGAAGAGAGCGTTGATTTAAGCTAAAGCGTAGGCAGCCTTTGAAGCGCGAAACGCCTTGTGGGTGGCTTTCACAGTTAAGCTAAGCTTCCCTGCACCACCACCACCAACACCACCACCAGCACCACCACCACACCACACACTCTACCTTTGCTCTCTTTCTCTCTGTGTTCTCCTATTCTCAATGCTCTGCTTTCTATTATTTTTTCTTTGCTGCTTTTTTTTCTTCGTTCGTTCATTTCGTTTTGTTTTGTTTTGTTTTGTCTACAAAAATGTTGCACAGTTTTCTCTGCGGGATGTTGGAATTTTGCGCATGTACATCAAATATATAATGCATGAACTATGTTTGTATGTGTATGCAGAAGTATATATATACACACACACACAGTTACAGACGCACGGTAAATTGCCATCGATTTTCAGTTTCTGTTCTGTTGCCATGTAAAAAAGGAAAAGAAAGCAAAAAAAACCATTTAAATTGCTTGAGGACTTTGTGTGTGTGTGTGTGTGTGTGTGTGTGTTGCGTGGAGGGGGCAGGGTATAGCAGTGGTTGGCGGTTAATATGTAAACAGCATGTGAATTGCCGGCTTGGTAGTCATCTGTTTATGGCTTTTGCTCTGCGTTTGTATCTATATATATATGATTATATATAAAAAGTATCTGAAAGATACACAACACACGCACACCTACACATGTCTGATACTACAGTTATGTACCTAACAGTATCAGGATAACTTGGCTAATTTGCTTGTAAGCTTTAGGCTGTGTTATCGCATATAGGCAGCAACTCTCCCATGTATCCATCAGATACTTTTTTTCATGTTGCCAACAAAGGCAATAGCATTAATTTTATTTGAGTTAGAATAAACACCGTTAACTTGTAAATTTTGTACAGCATAAGTATATAATATAAGTATAATCAAAAGTATATCAAATATGCCTAACGATATGACGTTTTATAGAAAGGTTAACATGTTTTTAACTTGTATACAGTTTGGGTTCGAATATAATTGACTTGCAATTGGTAACAACTAATTGGCAACAAATATATTATTACAACAATACCTGCTAATTATACTTGAAAGGTTTTACAATGTTTTTACTGAAATTTCTGGAAATTTGTTAATTTATAAAAAGGCAAAAAGGGAAAGCTAACAAGAAAATCTTAGACCAAAACTAACAGTCTAAGAGGAAGCCTTGTTAAAGGCAAATGCAGTCTCTTTAGAGAAGACTAATAAGAAGGCATAAGCAGAAGAATTCAAGAGCTAAAAAGAATTCTTTACTATTAAAACAAAGCAGCGTGAACTGCCTTCCCTTGCCCCCTAAGCTAACTCTTGTCTTATAGTAAATTTATCATCTAGCTACAATTTAAGTTTTCTATAGATTATCATTATCATTATGCTTTTCTTTTCTTTACTTTATATTCTATATTACTTTATATTCTATATATATTCAGCATAGTTAAAGTTTAGGGTTTCGCATAAATAAAAAGGTTTCCCATACTCAAAAACCTTTCCTGCTTTATATACACCTTCTCAACTTCATACAAATCTTTTGCCGCCAGTTTGTCTTGGCTATATATGTCTACATCGACTATATATGTCTACAAATCCTTCATTTTTCTTTTCTTCCCTATTTCTATTCGGTTCTTGGCAGCTGTAGCTGGCGACCAGCAAAAGAAGAAACATAATTATTAGGGGAGAAAAAGAAAAATAAAAAAAACTGGAGCGAAACATTTGCAAAAGTTTCAAATTTTTGGCAGGTATGATATGATATAGTATCAGTTGCTATATATATATACATCTATGATATTGCCAGCAGGCAAAACGTGATAAATGAGTGCAAAAAAAGGAGAGAAGAAAAATTAAACACATCAACAAAAAAAAGACGAATCAGCGTATAAAGCTTTACGAATTGTAAGCGATGAAAAACGCGCGCGTTTTATGCGCGACTAAAACAGCGCAAAGCTATAAATTGACCCCTAAAAATCGATGTTGGGGAGGAAGGGCATTGATTACCATTGATTTTCAGTGAAGCCCATTAAATGACAAATAAGAAGAAGAGACCAAAACTAAATAAAACAAAAAGGTCAAAAGTAAAGAACTTAAAGTAAACTCTGAGTACTTTTTTCAATCAAATTCTAATTAAATCTCATTAATTATACTAAAGACTAGACTTTTTTTTATAGATATAGCATATAGTACAGCTCATATATATAGTACAGTTTATATAAACTATAGTGTGTTATATATTTAGGAACAAATTATAGTTTACAGTTATTGGATTATAATGTTGTAGAGGCTTTAAATTGAAAGTAAATAGAATAGAATTCGTATTTTTAAGAAGACTTGAAAAAGGAGAGTGAAATTGTACTTAAAAAATGTATGCAAATAATTGTGAAAATTGGCAACGTTGCCAGCATTTACATGCATATATATACATACTCATACATACACATACACATATATATATGCATATGTTTTTGCACATATTCAAAGATAAAGAAAGCAAAACAAACAAACAATAAACATAGACAGATATTTATGTGTGTGTGCATGTGTGTGTGTGTGTCCGTATGGTATTCTAAAGAGTTATGCAGATAGTAAATAAACACACACACACACACACATAGATATATATGTAAATATGCACACACACACACACACACACATATTACTGTGTATTGTATTATTTTTACATATTTTTATGCCACGCCAAAGGCATACTTGCATACCCATACACAAATAGACACACACACACACACACACACACACACACACACACTCACACACAATGTGTGTTCTATCGGTTCATTGTTATGTGTAGCTGCTTTCAACATTTGTATCTTTCTATCTAATAGCCCAAAGTTGCATTCGCTATATTCAAAAACTAAAGAAAAAAAAAACAAAAACTTTACGTTAACTTTATTTGACGTCTATTCCATCCACTCTCTCTCTCTCTCTCTCTCTTACCTTGTCTCGCTCTTTTACAGCTTTGGCATGCAAAGACCAAAAGCCTGCACGCATTTGCTTTCTCCCTCTCCCTCTCTCTCTCTCTCTGTCTCTTTCTCTTCTTCTGTCTTTTTTGTATTTCCTAGCTTACAACAGACACAACACAAAATTACTTTTTGTGGCTTTTACTGTAGCTTAAACTATCGCTCTCTGTCTCTGTCTCTCTTTCTACACACATTTTGCTCTCTATTTACTGTATTTTACTGGCTGTGGCTCTATCTCTCTCTCTCTCTCTCTCTCTGTAACTTTTGTTCAAAGCCTTTTATCTTTAGAGTCGCTTTTGCTTTGTTTGTTTTGCACGTCGCTTGAGTCTTTGCTTATTGCTTTTATTTATTTATTTATTTACTTCTTCTTCTTTTTTAATACAACAATAAATTTTCGAGTTTCGCTTGTTGTTGTTGTTGTAGTTGTAGTTCTTGCAAACTAAAGTGAGTTCATTCAACTGTCAAAAAAAAAACAAAGTAAAAAAGAAAAACAACTAAAAAGAAATACAAATAATATAAAACTAACACACACACACAAACACACAATACACGTTGCGCATAGAAAATGAAATAAAATTAAAAGTATCTGCCGCTGCTGCTGCTGCTGCCAACAACAACAACAACAACAACAACAACAACAACAACAACAATGTAAATTTTGCCCTTTTAACGTCTTTTGTTGTCGTTGCTTCTTGGCCTTTGCTTTTGTCTCTATTTTCGTTTGCAGCTGCGTTTTAAACATTTTCATTTATCTTCCCAAAATAAAACTTAATGCGTTTACCTACACAGCCACGCCCCTTGCCCCACACAGCCCACTGACGATCTGTTCTATACGAATCAACGCAACTAAATTTAACTTGAAAATCTTTTCTAAACATTCAACAACATTTTGCAGCAGGCAAAAGATTTTCAGTTATATATATATATATATATATCTATCTATATGCAACACCACCCACCCACCCTTCACACTCCATCCCACCCCACCTTACCACAACAACAAGAACAACAACAACAACCACATTCTATTTCTATAGAAAAACATTACAATTTTTGTAAAAGTTTTTCTTCGTTTGTTTTTTGGTTTTTGGTTTCTATTTTTATTACATGTATATTTTATGGCATTGTTTCTTCCTCCAAAAACGCAACCAGAAGATGCAATGAAACTATTTTTGGTATCTTTCAGATACATTACATACATACACATACATATAGATAGATATAGATACATAGTGTATCTTCTATATAATCCAAAGATACTTTTCATTTCTATCGCAACAAATATTTAAATTATTTTATATAAAAATAAAGGAAACTAAGAAAATCATTTGGAAAATTAGACAATAAAAAAAAAGATACTTAAAGCTATATATAATAGATATTAAATACAGTAATCCCTCTCTCTAAATGATAAATTTTAGCCAAGTTAAGATCTCAAATAACTGTTATAAATTTGCTTTAAATAATTTTCAATTTACCTCAATTTCTGTTCAGTTTTAAGCACATTAAAAATGCAATTCAACAACTTAAAGCTCAATTGCGAAATTGAAGTAAAATTTGCAATTATTATATAAAACAATCGATAATCGATAATTTATTGCCTGCTGCGATTGTAGCTGCAACTTTGTAGCTTTAAAAAAAAACACACACACACACACACAACAGAAACAATGAGAAGCATTGAGCAACCAGGAAAATGAAGAAGAAATTAAAGACAAAACAAAAACATGAACAGCAACGGTATTTAACATATATATGTATGTATGTGTGTGTGTGTGTGTGTATGTGTGTGTGCATACATTAATGTATACATAAAAACATTAACTCATACATATTGATGTAAATGCATGTAGCTAAAGTTTTTCTTGTGTTTTGTTGTTGCTGCTGCTGCTGCTGCTGATGAGTCGCAGCAAATGCAGTGAAGCGCGCAAAGACCGCAGCAGCAGCAATAAAAAAAAACAAAGCACCAAAACAGACAACAAACAACAGACTCACACACACACACACATAACAAACACAGAAAGCAGTT
The DNA here is from genome assembly GCA_037044455.1 of Zygothrica quintamaculata. Lineage (NCBI taxonomy): Eukaryota > Metazoa > Arthropoda > Insecta > Diptera > Drosophilidae > Zygothrica > Zygothrica quintamaculata. The sequence goes on from JBAMBS010002049.1 coordinate 49,568, forward strand.
GCCGCAAGCACAATCACACACACACACACACCCACATGCATATAACTATACACACAGTTAAACACAAAAAGGAGACAGAATGGAGGCAAACGAGCGCAAGCAAAGCTTCTGCTTCTGCTGCTGCTGCGGACGCTAACTGAGGCCGTTGTCTGTTTTTTTGTATGTATCCAATGCTACAGCAGCAGCAGCAGCAGCGACAGGAACAACAACAGCAACAGCAGCGACAAAAACAGAGCAACTTATTTTTGTTTAGCTGCCACGTTTTTCTTCTTTTGCTTTTGTTGTTTTTCGTATTGTTGTTTTTTTTTTGTTGTCTGTTTCTTTGGAGTTTGCTTTATGCGCTGTGTTTTTTTTTTTTTATACAGATTTCTCTTTCGGCATGGAATTTTGCAGCCGCAACAACAAAACGGAAAGAGAAATGAATTGAATTTGAGGCTTAGTAGAAGAATAAAGATTTGCCTGCTGTGTGTGGGCTGTTTATTGAGTTAGACAAAGATAGGAACAAAGAGAGTGAGAGAGAGAGAGAGAGAGAGACCCATAAGCAATACAAACTTAACTAATAACAACAACAGCAAATTGCAAACTCTTTTTAATTGACACTGGCCAAAAGCAACAGAAACGTATAAATGGACAAATGGCACGCGTGTGTATTTGTATGTATGCGACTATGCGTGTGTATATATATGTGTGTGTGTGTGTGTGTGTGTGTGTTGTGATCAAGTCTAACTAGTTGCCATAATTGGTATGAAGTTGAGAAGGTGTATATAAAGCAGGAAAGGTTTTTGAGTATGGGAAACCTTTTTATTTATGCGAAACCCTAAACTTTAACTATGCTGAATATATATAGAATATAAAGTAATATAGAATATAAAGTAAAGAAAAGAAAAGCATAATGATAATGATAATCTATAGAAAACTTAAATTGTAGCTAGATGATAAATTTACTATAAGACAAGAGTTAGCTTAGGGGGCAAGGGAAGGCAGTTCACGCTGCTTTGTCTTAATAGAAAAGAATTCCTTTTAGCTCTTGAATTCTTCTGCTTATGCCTTCTTATTACTCTTCTCTAAAGAGACTGCATTTGCCTTTAACAAGGCTTCCTCTTAGACTGTTAGTTTTGGTCTAAGATTTTCTTGTTAGCTTTCCCTTTTTGCCTTTTTATAAATTAACAAATTTCCAGAAATTTCAGTAAAAACATTGTAAAACCTTTCAAGTATAATTAGCAGGTATTGTTGTAATAATATATTTGTTGCCAATTAGTTGTTACCAATTGCAAGTCAATTATATTCGAACCCAAACTGTATACAAGTTAAAAACATGTTAACCTTTCTATAAAACGTCATATCGTTAGGCATATTTGATATACTTTTGATTATACTTATATTATATACTTATGCTGTACAAAATTTACAAGTTAACGGTGTTTATTCTAACTCAAATAAAATTAATGCTATTGCCTTTGTTGGCAACATGAAAAAAAGTATCTGATGGATACATGGGAGAGTTGCTGCCTATATGCGATAACACAGCCTAAAGCTTACAAGCAAATTAGCCAAGTTATCCTGATACTGTTAGGTACATAACTGTAGTATCAGACATGTGTAGGTGTGCGTGTGTTGTGTATCTTTCAGATACTTTTTATATATAATCATATATATATAGATACAAACGCAGAGCAAAAGCCATAAACAGATGACTACCAAGCCGGCAATTCACATGCTGTTTACATATTAACCGCCAACCACTGCTATACCCTGCCCCCTCCACGCAACACACACACACACACACACACACACACAAAGTCCTCAAGCAATTTAAATGGTTTTTTTTTGCTTTCTTTTCCTTTTTTACATGGCAACAGAACAGAAACTGAAAATCGATGGCAATTTACCGTGCGTCTGTAACTGTGTGTGTGTGTATATATATACTTCTGCATACACATACAAACATAGTTCATGCATTATATATTTGATGTACATGCGCAAAATTCCAACATCCCGCAGAGAAAACTGTGCAACATTTTTGTAGACAAAACAAAACAAAACAAAACGAAATGAACGAACGAAGAAAAAAAAGCAGCAAAGAAAAAATAATAGAAAGCAGAGCATTGAGAATAGGAGAACACAGAGAGAAAGAGAGCAAAGGTAGAGTGTGTGGTGTGGTGGTGGTGCTGGTGGTGGTGTTGGTGGTGGTGGTGCAGGGAAGCTTAGCTTAACTGTGAAAGCCACCCACAAGGCGTTTCGCGCTTCAAAGGCTGCCTACGCTTTAGCTTAAATCAACGCTCTCTTCTCTCTCTTTCTTTCTCTCTTGCTCTTCTATTTGGCTGCCGCTCTATCTCTTTCTATTTATCTTACTTGCTTGCCTTGCCAGCTATACTCAACACTCTTGTTCTTTCCAGTTTAATTTGCTTCTCTATTCTAGCTGCTGCTGCTGCTGGTTGCTGCTACTGCATTATTTTCATTTTCAACTTTTTCTTCTATGGCTATGGCCGACAGCAGCTGCTGCCTCCTTTGGCCTCCACTGGCGACCTCATTCGGCGTGTGTATGGCGGCACTTCATTGACCCCACCTTCCCCTGCCCAATTCCTTCTGCTGCTGCTCTGCTATGACAACCATCCCTTTGCACGCGCCCAACTTTCTAAGGGAGGGCGGGGGGGGGGAGGATGGGGTCGCAGTTGGTAACGCACATTTTGATAACATTCGTGATAAAAATAATGCGGCAACAACGCACCAAAACAGGGTGGTAAACATTACTCTGTGTGTAACAGACAGAGAGTGAAAGAGAGAGAGAGAGAGCGAGAGAGAGAGAAAGATATAAAAGGCAAAGAACGTGCCAGGTCAGTGGGTGGCATGGCGCAGACAAGATGCCAGCTCAGGCTCTATATATATATATATGTGTGTGTGTGTGTGTGTGTGTGTGCGTGTGTTTATATGTATGCGAGCTTAGTAACTAGTTTTTTACTTTGGCATTCTTTGCGTGCAACGTTGCCAAACTTCACGTTACAGCAGCTCAAAGTTCTCCTTACTTTTTTTTATATTTTTTTTTGGCAGCATTCTATCTCCCTCTGTTCACGTCAATAATTTCATTCATTTCGCATTAAAATAAACTACCATATATAAGGTAGTATGTATATATATGTGTGTGTATATATGTATTGTGTATACATATATATATATTTGTTCTAATATATATTTGTATATACAAGTGTGTCTTGATATCCCTTAGAGCTTCATTTGCCTTAATTTAAGTTGTCTGCTTTAATGTTCACAGATTTTATTGCTGTATTTCTATTTCTCTCTCTCTCTGTCTCTCCTTCTTTACTGCTGTATATATCTAATTAGAATTTTTGTTTCTTTATGTATGTCAAGTATAAATATAAAGTTTGTTTTGTTTTTTTTTTGGCTAATTAAACATGCTGTGAACTTGTCAGTTGTCAGGTGAAAATAGGCATAAAAAACTTTTCCAACTTATAACTGATTGCTGCAATCTTTGACATTTGCTTTAAGCCCAAGCTCATTAGGCGAAACAAAACTTGAAGTAGTTATGAGAAGTATACACTTCAATACATATAAATCTATATATATATATATATATATAGTATATATATAGTATACATAGCTTTGCCCAATCGATAAGAATGTGAATAAAAGCGCTTAAATGCGGGACGTTCTTTGAGAGAATTCTATGAACTTATTAAGTAACAATTATAAATATAAATTAAATATATATTTAATATATATTTTATTTAGTTTAATAAATATAAGAAAATTCTTATATAATTTTGCTAAATATATAAAAAAATATATAAATAGATTTGTCATAGAAAAACTCTTTAAAAATTGTTCTTTAAAATCTTTTTGCAACATTTCTTTGTATGACATTTTTTTGAGGTTTGGTTTGTAGTAGAAAAGTATTTGAAGTTTTCCAGTTTTACAGATATAATGATGATATATATAGCACAGATATAGGCTCTTTAATATAAATATTTTCATTTCTACAAATGTGTTGCAATAAAATATATGTTCTATATAGACTTCTAGAGCAGAAACTATAGAAAAAACACTGCCTATAATCTTATCCATATTCTTCTTTGATAAAGTCTAAGTTTATATATTAGAATCAGGTAACTTATTGTATCTATATCTACATATTTGTATCTATATATATATATAGCTATATATAACTGTAACTAGTATATATTCACATTATTGGCTCTGCCTCAGTTAATATAATTAAATCAAAAGTAATTTTGTACTTTAAAGATGGCTTAAGTTTGGCGTAAAGTTTTGGCAATAAGCAACTCCATGGGAAAGCTATAAAAGTTGCTAATTATATATATATAAAAAAAGGTTACAGTTAATTAACAAAGTTTTCAGATTTCAGATTTGTGCTGTAAAGGTTTTACCTAAAAATTTAAAGCTTAAAGCACTTGGCCAAATTTAATGTAGAAACTTAAATAAAGTGACAAGACACGCCCTGCGCTGTTTGATGGCAATATCACATTACTTACACCCTTCAACACACACACACACACACACACACAAGCACACACACGCTTTGAGTTTATATCAAATATTTGACAATTCACATTAATTTAATGTGCCAGGGCAAAAAGCAGAAAGAAACATAACTTGAAGAGAGAGTAACAGAAACAAAAACAAAGAAAAGTTACAACAATAACAGCAACAACTTGAACTCCAACCCTTAACTAGCTGTAAGGGTCTTTACCCAGCCCTTACCCAACACCCAACAGCCAACAGCCAAGAGCCAACAATCCACAGTCAGCCCACAGTCAACGCCAGGCGACGCCCCAGTCAGTTTCAAGTTTCGTCCTTGCTGTGAAATTTAAATGCAGACGCCATTTCTATTTATTACTCCACACACATTAAATTATACCACGCGCTGTTCCCAAAACGATATCATGCTGCCAATATAGCACCAACCCATCCCCTCCCCTCCCCCCCCCACCCCACCCCATCTTCACATACAACGACCCTTTAAACCGTACCAAAAATTAAATGGCCGCCAAGCCGAAAATAAAATCATGACTGGCAGAAGAAAAAAAAAAAAAAGAATGAAAAAAAGTAACTGACAAAGACGAGCTGCTCCTTTGCTGCGCCCAAAACGAGGCGCGGCAGCTGAAGCATATAAAAGTTGTAGAACACCCGCCCCCCACCCTCTTAGTCTTCTTCTTCTTTTGCTACTGTTTGTATGTATATGTTAAAGAAAAAAAAACATATGTATGCTTATACATACATACATTAAAGACGTTTTTCTCTCTACAGTTAGAATTTATTATTTTCTTTTTTGCCAGGCACCGCCCCAAAACTTTGGCATGACAGTGGGTGGGTTAGGTGGGCGGGTGGGGGGGGGGGGTTAGGATGGATAGGGGAGAGAAAGATGGTGTTGCTTGGAATGTGGCAATTTGGTGAGAGAGGGAGGAGTAGTAGAGTAGGTGCCTGATTATTTTTCATGCCTACTACACCATAGTTCCCCTCTACTCCCCTCCCCTGCATTTGACGAAACAAAGTGAAACTTTTGCAATGCGGCTGCCGCCCGCCTATGAGGGGGGGGGGGGTTGCCGTTGTCGTCGTTAGCTGACGATCTCCTCCCACCTGAAAGAAAAAAATATAAAAAAAAATGAAAAGAAAAGCAAAGAAAATCAAGCAAAAGAAAATGTATGTGGAAAAACACAATATAAACGAAGAAATTGTTGTTGAAGAAGCAGCAGCAGCTGAAGCCGCCTCACGTGCGCCTAAAGCTGCGCTGTTATTGTGAGTTGTTGTTGCTGTTGGTTTTCATTGTTGTTGCTGCTCTCTCGTTTACACGCATACAGCTAAAGCTAGTTCTCTCTCCCTCTCTCTTACTCACTCTACACTCATACCGCACTCTCTATCTCTCGCTTTCTCGCTCGCTCTCTTGCATTCTTACTCTATTGTCTGCCCTTGATTTTATCGATTTTCGCTCTCGCCGCATGCGACGCTCTTCGACGACGCTCTCTGTGTTCATGTTCCTCCTCTCCTCCCCTCTTCATATTCTTACCAAAATTGTCACTCACAAAAGCGCGCGCGCTTCTGTTTTTATGCTTGGCTTTACTAGTTCTATATTGTACATAAGCACAGATATCTATATATATATATATATACACACATATATATATGTATGTATTCCGGCCGGTGTATGTATATACTATATATAATTCTATATATATATATAATCTAATATGTATTGGCTGCTGTCGCTGTGCTGCTTTTATTTATGACGAAAAAAAGAACGCACCCAACTCCCTTTTCTGTGTATCTATTTTGTATCTATGTTTTATACATCTACATATATATACGCATGTATATGTATATGTGTGTGTGTACGCTGCGTGTGGCACGCTTTAAGCTTTAGCCATGCCAATTTTATAGCATTTAAATTCTACTGTTAAATGCATTAAACTGCCGGACTTCCAACGTTTTGTTGCATTTAAAGCTTTACAATTTTCAATTTTACTTTTGCTACACTTTAACTGACCCACACCCAGTCACACCCACACACCCCTACACTCACACACAACCAATCAGCAGCCATTCACCAACTTCTGTTGCTGAGTTGCTGGTTATGTTGTGCGAGGTCATCGCTTGGCAAATTTTCTGCTGCAATTAAATTTCGCATTTATAAAATATTTATTGCATTTCTTGAAGTATTGCTTATGGCTTACTACTACTATATATATATATATTTATATAGTTAATATATATATATTTATATTAATTATCAATCAGTTAGCTATAAAGTTAAAACAAGCTTCGAAAATATTTCAGCTGTTTGAATTTTTTGATGCTTCCAAAAGTTACTTCAACTTCATTTACCATATACATTTACTCCTACACATATATATACACATATATACATACATAGTAACACACATACATACATAGTTTAAGATATATCTATAAATATATACATACATTTAAATTTTACATTAGATTAAACGTTTGCTTCACCTTCGCATTGAAAACCTTTTGGAGCTGTCCATAAATCATTAATTTATTATGTATTCTATTATTTTCTTGTGGTTCCCTTCATCATTTATTTATATACCATAAAAGAATAGATAAATTTAAGTAAAATAAATGCTATATCGAAACATATATATATATATATATATATATACATCTAACAGTAGGAAATTAAGTTTATGTCTTCATGTAACTTAATGGTTTGATGTGTTTTAAGTATAACAAGAAATTTATGTGTTCGGGAAAGACTTTTAGGAACTATTTTTATCGGAGAACGTAAATCATTTTTCATGTTGTTTCCCTGTTTTTCCTAGCTAGTATTCTATATTCCTATATATATAGAAATATATCCCTGCATATGAAGATATCTCCCCCGCACTGCAGAATATCGAAATATTGCTATAAAAACTTCCCTTCGAAAACACAGACGGAATATCAGAGCTATGCGACTATATAATATATATAAGCTTTGTGGACAGAAAGATGCTTCCTTCTGTATATAACAGACATGATATTTTTATGTAAATCTTATTAGAATTTAGCTGTAACTCAATGTACTATGAGAAACCCCCCCTTAAGTAATTGGTTTTCCCTAATTACCCAGACGGCTGGTAAATTTCTTCGTTTATAGTTGCACAGCATGTAGTTTGTCGTAGGGCTATTAACACTGCTTAACGGTAAACACTTCTGGGGGGGAATCCCCCATGTATGTGGTACAAATTTCCTGGTTTTATCTTTGTTTTTATATCATTTTCGGGGGGTGTGGCTAAAGTCTCCCGTCGAGCTCCCCGTGCGAAATAACAAAATGAAAAGCAATAAACAGAACGCGTCGCGTGCTTAGACAACATAAATTTAAGTACCGACAATGCCTGACAAGCAAATACCCTTTTCACTCCCTCTCTCTCTATCTCTCTCTCTCTTTCTCTCCCTCAACCACTCTCACCCTTCCTCTTCCTTTTGAGGTATTACAATCTTTAAGTACATAGCATTTGTATAAATAAATGTCCCTTTCAAGTGATTTTCAAACACATATCGAATGTCCTTAAACTTTTAGCTCTAAGTTTTTGTTGCATTGACATAACGTTGACTTCTCATTTTACTCTTCATTACCATTCCTCATTCTTATTCAATTCGCCTTGCCTTTGCCTCTGACAAGCCCTTTTTTTTCGCTATGAGTTTTATTCATGCGATAAAAATAAAATAAACCGATAATAAATGGTGGGCAACAAGCGCCAAGTTATTGCACTCGTCACAACGTTCAACTCGTTCTCTCTATCTCTCTCTCTCTATATATATATATATATATATATGTATATATGTGTCTGTGTGTATCTCTCACTTTCTGTAGCATGTCTTTCAGTTGATTTTGTTGTTGTTGCTTTGCTCGTACAGCAACAGCTGTTTTTGCTTTAGCTTAAGAAAGTTGCAGCAAAGTTCAATTGCCTTGCCCTGGCCTCGACATCGACTGCGCTGCTACCTACTTGCCGCCTCGTTCTGTCTCACTCTCTCACAGACCCAGATATATAATACACACCTCTTTACTCGCTTGTGCTGCATTTGCATTATTTATGTATTAGCACTAAGCAATGACGACGACGACGGCGACGAAGGCGACGGTGACGTTGGATGTTTGCATTTTACTTCATTTCCATTTTGCATGTGTTACGTAATTTCCGTTGCTAAAGTGTAAAACGCTTCGTAGAGCAACAGAGTAAAATATATGCAAAGAGTGGTGAAGTAAGTAGGAGAGTGAGTGTGAGAGAGAGAGAGAGGGGGGAACATATATAATATAATATAACGAGGGAGTGGTAAATCAGAGTCATGTGCGCTTTGTTGTTGTAGGTCAGTTCTGTATGCTAAGGCTAGACAAATTGTATATAAAATATAACTGTTAACCGGACAAGGTACATAAACTCTAAGCAGCAAGAGCCAGAAAGAGATAGCCAACGAGAGAGAGAGAGAGAGAGTGAGAGTAACGATCTAACGTAGAGGTAGAAACTTGCTATAAATTTATAATTAAGTTGTGACAAAATTGTTGAAGTGGGGTCGCTTATAGAAATTCATTGTAATTTGCATAATTTGTGTAATTTCTCTCAGTTACAGTTAATTTATGTAATTTAACAGCAATTTTACATACTATAAATAATTAATAGGCTATTACTATTAGTTTGATAGTACATCGGAAGCATTAATCTAGAGGCAATTTATTAAAAAAAAAATTATATATAATTTATAAAACTAAATTTCTTTATGCTTATAGAACTAATTGAAGCATAAATTTGATGTCTATCTTTGATTAATTTCTAAATTATGAGCAAAATTAATTAAAACCAAAAATATTTCCATTGCCAATAATTTATGGTTAAAAATTTAATTTGAATATATTTTTTTTCTACTCTAAAAATTAATACCAGTATTTTAATTATTTATAATTTTGATTATTATTATTTTTTAATTATAAAAAAATAATAGAAGATTCTCCAAAAAATATCTTATTGAGCATTATAGGGTATTTTGCAGTCTAATAATTTTATTTCTCATGACGAAACCCAACAAAAGTAAACCGCAAATTATTGTAATCGAGCCAGAGCAGTTATATACCCTGATACCTAATTATCTGTTACTTTTACTTGTTTTTATTTTTATTCATTTTTCTTTGTACTGTAATTTAATGACATTCTTCTTCTTCTTCTTCTTTTATAACAATTTGTTATGCTTGAATGAATAGAACAAAACGTAAACTATAAAATATGCAGCTACTTAGTAGAAGTAGATGAGGTAGGAAAATTATATATATATATATATATATATAGAATGAATGCTTTAAATTTCCCAATGGGATTTTTCTAGTAAGCAGAAATTATTAATAATCTTAGATACTTAAATAATTATAAAATAATTAAATGTTTATTTTGAATTTTATTTTTTGTAAGAAAAACAAGCTTTAATTTGCATTTCTAGAAAACGAAAACTTTCCGCTTATTAAATTAAACTACTGTAAATTTTAAAATATAGTTAAATTATCATAATTCTACATACAGAAACTATGTCATAGCTATAGTTAACTGCTAGTTAACTATATATATTTTTCATTGTAACTGTTACTTTTTCACTGAAAAAATGGATTAATATACAACTAACAAATAATTTTTAAAATTATCATAGCAAAATTTGTTGTGGTTTTGTGTTTGGGGCAAAAAATTAAAAATAAGCTTGAAATCTTTTTATTTCCCACAATATGAAAGATAAAATATACACAGTATATATAACTTATAGGGTAAATACAGTAAGAATACGCTAAGACTAACCAGCAGCTCGTTGAAAGCAAAATTATAAATTTAAAATTTAAATTTAAATATTAATTTAATATGAATTACTTTGAAGTAAAGACGAAACCTTTGAGCATAATCTACTTTCAGTTAAAGAAAATTATTTCAATTTAATTAAGTTGCTTTTAAGGAGTACATACTGTAAGACAATATGGAAACTAAAACTATTCTCTCACGCGAAACAAATGAAATATAAAAATAAAAAATAATATTTACAAACAACACAAAGGAAAACAGCTGCCCAAAAATAACTAAATCGTGGCACTCTTATATATATATATATATATATATATGTAAGTGTATAAATATAAACATACATTTATACACATATATATATATATATATATACATACTTAGCATATAGTATACAGGTATATATAAATAAAATCTGTGTCAAACAAACTTTGCATGTTTATGGCAAATTTCTGCATTGCCATATTGTTGACATTTGTTGTTGTTGTTGTTGTTGTTGTTGTCGTTGTTGTTGTTATTGTTTTTGTTGTTGTTATTTCGTTATGTCTCATTTTGTCGCATGAGCCGACGATTGACCCGCTTTTAACGGACCTCCGCATGATTCATAAAGCGGTACCAAGTTCAGATGAGAAAAAGGAATGTGCAAATAAAATTGCAATAAAATGCATTACGTAGTATTTGTGTATATGTGTGTATATATATGTATGTATTACGTATATGTAATATATATATATGTGTGTGTGTGTGTGTGTGCTTGAACAACTGTTATAAATGTGATTCTGACAAATAAAATGCGAAGTGAGTGGCGGCAAGTGAAACGGCAAAAAGCTCATAAGCAACGGTTGTTTTATATTATGGCGGCTTGTTGCTGCTGTTTTTGTTGTTGTTGTTAGTTTATTATTATTATACCGGCTTCTAACTGTTAATTGTAAGCGACGATTACGAAACTCATACAAATATATATATATATATATATATATATATATATATATATATATATATATGCATATATACATACATTTATAATACAAATAGCAATTTGATATACATATATTACAGGTGTGCAAGCGAGACGACAATAGAGGAAGAGAAAATTTTGCTTGCAAATTTAATTGAATTGCTGTGGCTGGCAAGAGGCAAGAGTAACAACAAAACAAAAAAAATAACAAAGAAACAAACAGATAAACAAATAAAAAAAACAGAACGAAACTAAAGCAACAAACTGATGGAGAGACATGCAAAAGCAATAAAGCAATAAAGGAAAACTCAAATAAAATAGAAGCAAAAGCATTGTCTGACTTTTAAATGTAAGTATATATATATATATATATATTTTAGTGTGTATATGTGTCTCTATGTGTATGGGTGTACGTATGTGTGTGTGTGTGCCTTTCAGACAGGTTGCGTTATTTTGAAAGTGGCAAAGAGAAGGTAGAGAGAAACAGAGAACGAGACAAAACCGCAGCTCAAACTCCAACTTGAAATTATTAAATTGCAGACGCGCGATTTACGTGTATTATATATACATATATATATGTATATATATATATGTGTGTGTGTGTATATATATGTTAGACAGCGGGCGTGTGGATACCGAGCGGAAGAGTCACGCACACACAACAACGACAACACAACAACAACAACAACATAACAGACAAAAGCTTAAAAAACGTCTGACTGAGTTGCGAGCAGTCGACGAACGAGTTGAACTGAAGTTGGAGCTCTTGTGTAGAAGGGAAAAAAAGAGTAAAAGAAGAAGACCGCCATACAAAAACAAAAATAAAAAAGATGAAAAAATACTAAAACGTGAGCAGCGTACAAAAACATATGCATGTATGCGTGTGCTCATGTATGTGATTGTATGTGTGTGTGTGTGTGTGTGTGTGTGTATGATAAAGGTCGTTGGCCATGCGGTGGTGACGTTGAAGTCGCACGACTTAATGCTGCCAGCAAAAGCAACAAAACACAACGCGACGGCAAACGTCGACGTATTTAGCCTAAGGGCATAAAATGTGTTCCAGGTTTCCACTGGCCGTGTGTGTGTTGTTGTTCATATTCTAGACTATTGCTACATATATATATATATATATATATATATATATGCATATTTAAATACATACATACATATCTATATATTTAATATATATATACCTATGCAACTATATTTATATATATGTATACGCTTGTTTAGGTATGGGTGCATTTTACTATGTATAGGCGGGTATCATCAGCTTTTAGTTGCATTTTAAAAGAGCTGAAAACACGTTTTTGTGACCAAACCAGACAAACAAATAGACAAAAATGAATACAAAGTTGAGGGCAAATGTGGGCGTGTTGTTGGTGTATGTGTGCGTCTATATATGTATGCATATGTGTGCATGTGGTGGTATAGTGCGTGCATTGGTTTCTACTTTTGTTGCGATTGTTTTGTTGGTTTTGTTGCTTTTGTTGCTTTTATTGTGTTGCCTTTAAGGCCGTTATCATGCGCCGCCGCCTGTTGCCTGCTCTCGTCGTCGTCGTCGTCGTCGTCGGCGTCGTTGTCATAGTCAGTCAGTCAACAGAGTACGACATGTTTTTAGTGAGCTTTAAAATATGTTGTTGTTGTTTTTTTTTTCTTTCTAAAAGGGAGAACGAGTTCACTAACACCTACGATTGCCATACAAATTGTAAGCGAAGTGAAGCTAAAGCTTTAAACAGGGAAAGGCAATTAAATTTCCCATACAAAAACTTGCCAAAATAACAAATAATAAAGGGAAATTTTGTTAAAACAATTTCAATAGTAAACCAATAAATAGAAATTTGCTATTAAAACATCAACATGACGTCATCTTTTATATTATAAAAATAAAAAAAAAATTAAAAAAAAAAATATAAAATAAAAATACAAAATATTATAAAATAAAATGAAAAAAAATTATAAAATAAAATGAAAAAAAAACTATAAAATAAAATGAAAAAAAATTATAAAATAAAATTTATATATATAAACAACGATGACAAATTTGTTAAATTTAATGACTAACTGTATTTAAATTAACTACGTTTTATGCTGAACCGGATTTCTATTGTTGTTGTTGTTGTTGTTGTTGTTGTTGTTGTTATTGTTGTTCGGCCTAGCTTATTAGATTTAAGGGTTTAAGTTTTTGCTTTGATCTCACAGTTTTACAGTCGGAAATAGTTCGATGAACTCATAAATATCATTTTATATATATCCCAGTATATAATTAAAGGTAAAATGACTAAGAGCGTGTAATTATTATTGTTAATTATTTAAGTGTTTAGTTGTTTTATTATAGAGAAAAGTATTTCTTTTGAAGTAACGCTACTTGTATGAAAGATCATTTATAATATTTATTTTTAGTAATTTAACTAAAAAGAGAAACTGGTTAGCAGGCTTCAGGGTCAAGCAACAAAACTTTGCATGAGCTCATGCAAAAACTAAAAAAGAAGAAAAAATCTCAAAAACTAAACATAGTTTAGTTAATTACTTAGTATTAAGTATAGTTGCAAGTTCAAAGTTAAACTTAAAATTAAACTTTTTGTTGTTTTTATTTCTATAAGTTATACGAAAAGTGTTTCAATGTCACAAAGTATTGAATTGATTTGAAATGCAATTTAAACATTATTTAAACTGTTGATGATAATGATGTTGTTGTTGATGATAATGAAGATGATGATGTCGATGATGATAATGATGTTGTTAATGATTATATTGATTGCATGAACAACCTTACATTTATTGTACGATTGCATGTTGCGTAACTAACTATAAACTATACTAGTATAAGGCCAGAACATGTTTTTGTTGCTCTTTTCTTTGTTGTCATTTCCTTATTTAACGTGACACTTGCTGAAATTGCATTGAAAATGAGTAGGCGAATGCTAGCTAGTGCCTCTCTCTCTCTTTTTCTCTCTCTTGCTCCTATGCTTTCTAACTGTTCTCTATTGATCCACCTCTCACTGCTGCTTTACCCAAGTGAAAATGAACACCTGCACATTGTTGTTGTTATAGCTGTTTGTTTTCTTTTTCTATGCTGCTACTGCTGTTGTTGTTGTTGTAGTAGTTGTTGTTGTTGTTGTTGTTGTTGTTAGCTTCAACTGTTTTGTGGCGTACGTGCTGGGGCACTTCACTAACTCAATGCAGTTATGCAGCTATTACGTTGTCTATGCTTACACACACACGCACTCACACTCACATATACAGAGGGACACATACACAAACTGATAGATAAAGACACGCACTAGCGAACACCTGTCAAACACACACACACACACACACAGACACAAACAACTCGCTCTAATGCCATCATCCATCTACCTGTCTCACCTGCTGCCGCAGAGAGTACAATAGCAACCAGCCAGCAGCTGCTTTTGTGTTTCATTTTCAAATTGTTCCCGCCTTCTATTAATGCTGCTGTGTCACGTTCTTGATATCAAAAAAAAAAAACGTTTGAAATTCTGATTTCATTTCATATATTAAAATACAAATACAATCAGACAAACACATACATACACATATATATGCATACATATGCATGTATGTTTTTGTATTTGTTTTCACAGCGTTGCCAACTGCCTACAATTAATTGAGTGTGCGTCGTTGCCATATTTCACGTGGTTACTCACGCAGCAGCCGCTGCCGCTGCCGCAGTCGCAGTCGCAGCTTCAATTAAAACAGGTTTTTCAAACAGTTTTGAAAAAGTCAGAGAGAGCGAGACAGCTACATTTAATAGTGTGTAACAAAAAGAGAGAGAGAGAGAGAGAGAGAGAGAGAGTACCATCTGAACCATGATCAGCATGATATCTTTGCTTGACTCTTTAACTTTTTATTGTATTTCACTTGTTGTGCCTTCTTTAAGCTCTTGAAATACTTCTGCGTCTGCTTCTTCTTCTGCTGCTGCTGCTTCTTCTTCTTTATCTTTCATATAAAAATATGTTCACTGACCTTTGCCGAATTTCAAGTTTTTTTTTTTTAATCTTTTGTTTACTCTAAAGAGCTTAAATACGTTACAATATTTTACCTTATTTATGTTGTTGTTTTTTCTTCTTGTTTTGTTGTTGTTTTCTTTTGTCACATTTGTGGTTTTCTGTATTACAAAAACCAACTGCTTCGAATAAAAGCAGAAGGCGTAGCAGAAGCAACAACCAGCAGCAGCGCAGTAGCAGCGCAGCAGCAGCAAGAGAAACGTGTGGCAATATACACGCAAATGACCTTCAACTTGAGTTTTAATTAAGTTCAGTTCAATGAACTGAAACTGTCAACGACTCGT
>JBAMBS010002056.1:0-80469 GCA_037044455.1 Zygothrica quintamaculata
ACAAGGTGACTGACTAATGCATTGATTCATAGTTTAGATATAAAACGTTCCATAGCCTATAATCGTGCAAGCGTGAGGCGTTGAAATTCTGCACCCATTTGCGGTTAGTTGCCACGTGTACCTCAATCCCTTGATCCTTCTTAGTTGTTCCGTCAATCTGACAGTCAGTCAGTCATTCAGTCAGTCATTCAGTCAGTCAGTTCAGTACTGCGTCAGTTGTTGTGCCTGGCAAGAATTGCAAGGGTACTCAGTGACCGCATTCCCTTCGAGGTCTGAACCTGCATGCCCACATGTCCCTATACCCATATGCCTATATCCACGTTCTGGACAACATGTCCCTATACCCATATGCTTATGTCCACGTGCTGGACGTTGGACGAATGGAAGTTGGATGACGGTTAGTAAAGGACAAAAGAAACACATTAAATGACCGCGTTGAGTGCTTTTTGCTCATGAATTTTTAAATGCGCGTGGCAATATCCTCTTGCGAATATTTTCTGTTTTTGTTTTTGTTATTGTTTTCCAAAGTCCTGCATATTGCATGTCGTTGAGGTCAAGCCAAGTTGAGGTCGACAATTGCATCAAAGTTTTTGCCTTTGCTATTGCTGTGCCTTTAGCAGGAGTTATTAATTCCACCCAATGACGCCCACACATACCCACACACTCACAACTAACAATATATATCAAGTTAGCAGGACCCATTCACAAAGTTCCTAAGAATATCCTTCAATAACCAAAGTCCAAAAGTTGAACCCAATGCAGAAAATCGTTTTCCACTTAATTCTCAATCACTTTGGCAAATTATTTAGCAGAATTTTTCTGGCCAGTAAAACCTAAATCAATCACTATATAGAATATTATACAGATGATGGAAAAGAAGTCCTTTATCGGATCCCTTGAGTGAAACAAAATCACTGCAAAATATCAAAGCAACGCCCAGCAATTAGAAACTTGGACTATTGTCGCGACGTTGCCAATTAGAATTGATGGCGATTTGCGTTAAAACGTTATACCACAACAAATAAAAAAGCTGTAGGCAGGTGTACACGACTACGAAAATCCGTTACCCAGTTGCAGTAATATACACACAAATATACACACATATACACACTGCTATGTAAGTTGCCAGATGATTATTTCAACCTGTTACATTCTTGATTGTGAACAATTCTAATAGCTCCCTTTTACCTTGCTTCAAAAGGCAAAGGGGCTCAGTGAAAATGTATGAATAGAAGGGGTGAAGCAGAATAAGAGATGGAGAAGGTCAGGTGGCCAAAGCGAAAAAGAATGTTAAGCAGCCCACTGCAAAATGTCATGCGGAACGCAGCACAGAAAAACCATAACATGGTCAAAAGCAATGTACATGGTGATGAGTGGCCCAGAGGAGGGGTAGAAGATTGGCAATTCGGTTTCATGAAATGGCAATTTGCATGTCTGTCTCTAAGCTGTCCATGCCAGTTCGTCCACCCACTGAAACTAAGTAATTGCCACTGAATGCGCCACATCAAAGCCTCACATGCCACATGCACTTCGTGGCACATCGTCGCGTTATCAGCAACAAGTGGAGGCAATTATTAAAAATATTTGCATGCGTTGCTCCTAGTGCAGCAGGTAAAAAGTGTTAATCTCTCTCTCTCTCTCTGTCTCTCTTTCTCAGTTGTGCTCTTTGCAATTGTTTGTAAACAAACGCTCCCCAAGATGCCCCAAACTGGAAACTGCTCCTGCGAGAGCCTAACGCATGCGCCAATCCTTTAACCAAAAACTGTTATACGTGCCAAGCATTTCCCCAGTCAACCTAAGGAGTTAAGGAATCTAGCTTCTAATAAAGTTCAGCTAACTGTAACGATCCTGATGATCAAGTCTATGTTTAATCTCTAAGGATCTAGGGTAAGTCAATTTAAATCAATTCTCAATATCTATTAATTCCACAACCAAATGAAAATAGTTTGGCCAGATTTACCTGCCATTTTGGTTAATTAATGGAGCACATCCTAATGGAAAATTTGCTTTGGACAGCAAATGGATCATTAAGATACAATTTGATTGACACTAAAAGTGGACTTGTACAGGAGTGTGTGGCATATTTGATTTGAAGTAGCTGCCACAAACGAAATCCTTGACAAATATTGAAAGCCGCCGTTGTAATTAGCGTCCTAGCTGACAGATAATTATGCCTTCGATTCATTAATCAGTGAGCAATGATAATTGGCTACTAACATGAAAATACATAAGCCGTAAGTATCTATAAGTTGCACGTCATCCCAAAGGACATTGCAAGGACTTGTATTCGTATGCTCTGCACGCACTGCACATAAAAACGTATCATACAAAATGCTACAAATACACTGAAAATATTTGCAATCAAATTGGAAGACCATAAAAATGGGCCCAAAAAATAAAACTGACCACACAAATTCCTTGCAACTGAAAAGGATATACTCGAATTTCGAATTTGGATTAGGGAGTGTGAGCTGGGGGTTTATTGGGTGCACAAATATTGAAAACAAATTTGCGCTAAACACTTCCAATTGCCAAAGATGATTTTCGGCCATATAAAAATGGCAATAAATGCAAATGAAAAGCGATAAACACAATCCACACACGCACACAGAATCCCCTGCCCAACCCTTGCCTTCTGCTTGACCCTGTTACAAAAAAAGGCAATTTTCAACGCTTTGTTTGCAAAGGAGTCTAAGGAGAAGTTAAGGGGTTAAAGTGGTGGTAGATTGTTATAGCCACAATGGGTTACCAGAAAGAACCAAACTCAGTTTCAATAAATACCAATTATGATGAGGCTCTTTGCTGGCAGTTTTCAATACAATTCGGATTTGGAGTATGCGAATTATTGAGCCCATGAATGACCAAATATGGCTAAATGGCTAGCCGGTTAACTGGCTAACTGGATAAGTGGATAACTGTCTCAACGAGTGGACAAGTGGTATGGACATATGGTTTGGTTTGGGCTTCAGGTGATTGGGTTATTTCATGGCCCATTTATGGAATTATGCCACTGTATAAAACTTTGATGAGCTTCAATTTTACAAGTGGTCAGCAACTCCTTTATTCACACACTTTATGAAAGGATAGAATTACATTGGTGTGAGTGAAGGTAAGAAATAGGAAAACTTTTGTTAAATAATCGTTGTTGGCAGTTTGCATTTGCGTGTCTGGTCTTGATCTATATATTTATACTTGGTCTATATAAATTCATATTCTATCGAAATTATCCATTGCATGTCTTTGGCATACGTGTCTACTATTAAATGAAAAATTCATGAACAGATTGAGTTCTGAAACCTGAAACCGAAAACCTGTCCTCTGTCACATAATTAGGTTGCGCTGCCAAAAAATATAACCAAAGGCTCAAATCTGGAAGCCACCAACCCCTATGCCATACTTATTCTCATTCCCATCTCCACATCTATCGAATACAAACCCATCCCATTTAACATGACGCAGTCGAAACGATTGGGTATGTATTAACCATAAAAAACAATGCTGTATTCATTAGATTTCTCACTAAGATTATATCCATTCAACTATCTATATTCAGTATACACAATGCGCTTGAAATATTCGCGCTTATCAACCTAATGTTGATTGCTTAGCCCACGTTACAAGATAGTTGGTAGCTAAGGATATACACATAACCCACTGGTAACATACACATGTCTGGTCATTTCCAATTCGCATTATAAAGGTCATTGTGTTATTAGTTTACCTCCCATTTTCTACCCAACTTAGGTACGTAATAGCCGGACAATTTATATTATTAATGCTCCACATGACCACACATGTCGAGGACATTTTGTTCCATTACTCCATTGCCAGTATGTCAATAGCTTAAATTTGTTTGAGTCGTTGATTCCAAAGCAATGGTAGAGAAAAACAAGCTTACCCTTTACAGAGTAAAAAGGAATTAGCAGCTAAAAGTATGCAACAAATATTTAAAGTCTGCAAATGTTCGTTTTTTTTTTCAAATTTCATACGATTTGCAACTTCTGTATATCTGCAATAATGACCGACTGTGTTTCATTTGGCAAACATTTTTTTACCCCAAAAATCACAAATTTTATACAAAATCAAGTTTATCGACTGGCTGGCTTCCAAGCGAACAGAATCAGAAATTATCTGTCGCTCAGATGCAACGCGTTGTCTATTCTGAAAAAGGTTAAAAATAATTGCGACATACTTTTAGTTGCTAATTTAATTGCTCTTACAATAAACTGCATACGAGTTTATCATAATTAGATTCATTTTAACCCTAAAGATTGAGATAAAAGTAAGTTAATTATATTAATTACTTATTTAATTGTCATAATATTGAAGTTAGGGATGGAACTAGCTATATTATCATTCCCTACGGTCACCTGGCTTGTTGTTTTGAGTTGTTTTAATAAATTACACGAATCAGAATTAGAATTAGAATCTAGTTCTTATTGGTTTGTTTTCTCATTCTATCGCTGTGTTCAGTTCGAATGGCGTTACTAATTACTGAACGAAAGATTTATATATATTTATTGATAAATAACGTACCATTGAAATATAAGAAAATCTGTTTTTATTTCCAAGACTAAAAATAAGCGGCTATTTTAGAGACCTTCAGCTCGTTAGAATGGTACACACGCTTTTATACAAATACTTTTGGGCATTATAATGTCACAAGGATTTTGAGTTGTGTTCGCAATTAGCTTGAAGGATAACATTGACGTATGGGACTCGTACTTCAAGTGGAAAGTGAAATGGGGACTGTGTGTTAAATATAAAAGGCTCGTCACGGCAGCCCAATATAGTTCAGGGAATGGTTGAAAAGGACATCCAGTTAGCCAGTTAAGTACATAGTAGATACATACACAAAAATTATGCGTTTTAGCGCTATTCTAGAAGGTCCTTTCTTGGGGGTATACTTAACAAATTGCCTTGCCAGTGTTGCATAATGAATGAAGAGTAAACACCAACGTTCCGAATGCTACAAAACTTGTGGCTAACTGTGTACACAACCAAGTTACTTTTTGCTAGTCCAAATCAAATAATAGACATACTACCGACTAGCTTCAATATGGCTACTCACAATCCTTACCAAAAAATAAGACTAAAGCTAATAGGCCTAACAATGAACTACACATTGGCTTTGTATTGGCTGACATTTAGGTGACAGCAAATGAACGCATGAGCAGATTTGGATTTGGATTCGGATCTGTTCGAGGTAGCATATATATATATATACATATATATATTGCGCATTGGTAGCTTCATATAGGTATTGTCCTGCTGTTCACCACGCCCACCCATCAAAAGATAATTTAATAGCCGCACATATCGATCGTGTGAAGCCCAAATGCTTTTCCAAATTGCGTGCTAGCTCCGATGGTCAATTTTCCGAGTAGCAAATGAACAAATGAAACCGCAAATGAAAAAAAGAAAAGGAAAAACCAAACCAACCATTTGACAGGAGGCAGGGGTATAGTAAGGTGCAGGAGAGGGGGTGGGTCTGTGGCATGTGTGTGCCGCGCACATGAATTATTAATTGACAATTGCCGAAAATGTCCATTATCAGGTGGAAATGGATAACTAAAAGGGAGTGGGCAATGGTCGCGTAGTTGGTAAAAAAAATATAGAAAGAAAAACTTCCAATTTTGTTCTAATGAAAATTGTGGCAAATGCTTGTTTTCTCTTTCCTCCTCCACTCCCCCGACCATATTAGCCCTACTTCGAAACCCAGAGACAATTGTCGCAATGGGGTTAGTTGGGTTTTTCCGACTCTCAATTCTCTCCACCTACGACTCAACCTTCGCCTACAGTCAGTCAGTTAGTATGTTCAATGCAGGTGTTTTTATTTCGGCCACGTTAGTTATTCTATCTTTCGGCCAATTGCAAATTACAACTTCCGTTCATCAGCCCCTATTCTATACATCACACATACACACACACAAATGCATACAGACGTGCACACATATGTGTGTAGCTGTACTTCTAATGACTTTCAGCAATTACGCACCACAATTTGATTGGAACGCTTCATTGGCCAAAATGCTTTATATGATGGCTAATCGCTGTTGCAACTCAGCCTGAACCTGAACGTAAGCATGAACCCCATTTAGTCATTTAGCCAAATGAGTTTTCTATCTGTCTCTTAGATTATATAAATGTATATAGTAAGCTGATCTTTAATTGTATATCATTTTGCTACCCTTCTAACTTTTGTATTCAATTGTTTTTTACTGTATTCAAAATCCAAGCATAGCTTTGGAATTACATAATTTCAGGTAAAAAGCAAAAAACAGCTGAAACAATTACCAACAACAGCAACAACAGTCAGCAGAAGAAGAAGACGACAAAGCCAATGTTAGCCGGTTTTTGACTGGAAGCAAGAGACTAGAACAACCGGTAGACAGCTACAAGTGACGTGTACAAAAGTCGTTCAACTCCGATCGAGAACTTGACTCGTAGAGAGGTACACATACAAGAAAATAGAGAGAGAGAAAGACTGAGAGAGAGCGTGTAAAAGAGAGTGTGGGAGAGGGAATTAACAGCAGAAACAGAGAAAGCCGCGTGGCTATAGCAACTAAAAAGAATTATTGTTGAGCTCAGCGGAAAAGCTGCAGGTTTACTCTCAGCGGCAACAGTCTGCCAGCAGCTACGCCAGAGTAGGGTCAAAATTTTTGCCAATTGAATTTTAATTTTAATTTCAATTTGGACTTGGATTTGAATAAATAAAACGCAATAAGATGATGAAGTTACTCTTACTGGTACTACTGACAGCACCGATGGGACCGTACGCTTGGGCTAGCTCATGCAATGGCTGCGTGGATCTGGATGAGCTTAATTTTGACAAGACTGTTCGACGCTTTCAATATACTTTGGTTAAGTTTGACATAGCATTTCCGTATGGAGAAAAACATGAAGCATTTTCGGATTTCTCCAAGGCAGCGCACAAGATGACAGATGAGATACTGATAGCCACTGTGGGCATCAAAGATTATGGTGACATGGAGAACAAGGCGCTAGGAAAGCGTTTTGATGTGCATGACAAAAAGTTTCCGGCCATCTTTCTGTTCAAGGGCAATGCTCAGGATTATATTAAGTTCCCAGCTCATCAGGATATTACACTGGATAATCTAAAAGGCTTTGTAAGCGACAATACACCTTTCTATATTGGACGTGAAGGTTGCCTCAAGCATCTCAACGATGATGTTAAAGAGTATGCAAACAAAATTGGCTCCGAGCAACGGGCGCTCATCCAGAAGATTCAGGTGCTACAGCAGCAGTACAGTGAAGCCGATAAGAAGACTGCCAAAATATATCTTACTTTTATGCGAAAAATCAATGAGGTTGGCTATAGCTTTGTTGAGGAAGAGACGAGGAGACTGTTACGCCTAAGGGCTGGCAAGGTTACGGCTGCCAAAAAGGTAGAGCTGCAGCACAAATTGAATATTCTGGAAGCTTTTCGGGTTGCCAAATTGACCAAAGAGGAGCCAGTGAAGAAACCCAAGCCTGAGCTTTAAAGCGTTTCGATGCATATATAGGCAAAGTTATGTGTAAAAAAATTTTTAATTCTAATAATATAGTACCGCAATTGTATATTAAACTGAACTGTTACCAAAATCTACTTTGTTTTGGTCATTTACCATGGCAACAACAGCTGTCCACATTGATGTGTGGGTCAATAGGGCTCAAAATGAGCTAAAGCATAAGCCAAGTTCACTTTCAAAGTGTAAAAGTTTCAGAACTTTTGAAATAATTATAAATTCATTAGATTTATATCGTAGTAGACTAACTTTTGATTCCATATGCTTATTTTTTTCAACTTAGCAATCATATTGCATATATATAATATATATTATAAATAATTAATAAAAGTCACCGCTTTTTACTCTGCATAAAAAATACATTTAAATGCACGCCCAAAAAGTATGCAATGCATTTTTTTTATGTAGCTGTTTGATATTATGCAACAGCTGCTAACATAAAAAGGGAATTTCCCAAATAATTTCCCCTTGCAGACTTGTAGAACACTTTTTAAAAAAATCCAATCAGCAATTCGTTTGGCTGACAATTGGATGACTGCTTGCAGTAAGATCATTAAAAATTGTAAAAAATATATAAATATTGCAATAATATATATATACATATATATATATATATTTATATAATAATATAATATTATTGTATAACATTCATATTTTTCATATAAATAGAATGCATTAGTTATTCAATTGGTTTCACTTTGCGAGTATTCACTGTAACACAGCAAGAGACGCCCTGCAATATGTTGCCCCACTGCAAACAAATGAGCAAACGCATGCGACTGTGTGCGAAGCGGCTCCAACTGTATTTCGCCGCACTCTTCACACGCATTGGCTGCCGATCGTGACAATGGCGAGCACACAAACAACAAACAACAACAACAATAATAACAGCGAACGCGAAGGCAAAGGCGAAGGCGAAGTCAAAAACGCATTATGGCCGCGTTCGCTTGCAGTTTTTACACAACTGGTTGATTGCTTATGAAGTGTGAGTGTATTAGTGTGGGGGATACGAAAGGTGCGGTAAAAAGGGGCACAAGCTTGTTTTGCTTGTGTGTGAGTATGAGTGTGTTTGTGCGTATGCATGCTTGTATGTGTGTTTGCGTTGTTATCGCTCATTTTCACTTTAATATGAATTTTTGTTGCTGTTGCTTTCTGTGGGGTTTGCTCTTTTGTGCACGCTGCGCTGCTGCTGGGCAGCCATATTTTATTTTGTTTTTTTTTCCTATTTTGTTGTTGCTGTTTGTGGGCCCAGCAGCAGCAGCAAGAGCAGCAACAACAGCAACATTAATAGCAAACGCACCAAAAATTGTGTTTTCTTTATACG
Source organism: Zygothrica quintamaculata (assembly GCA_037044455.1). Classification (NCBI taxonomy): domain Eukaryota; kingdom Metazoa; phylum Arthropoda; class Insecta; order Diptera; family Drosophilidae; genus Zygothrica; species Zygothrica quintamaculata. Next base: position 8,854 of record JBAMBS010002056.1, read on the forward strand.
AATGCGAAAGTCAATGAACTTTTTCGGTGTTGTCTATGCATTTCTGATATTATGTTGTTGTTGCTGTTGCTGATGTTGTTGTTGTTTTGCGATAAGTGCTTATGCTGGTGTTGGAATTGGTATTAGTGTTTTAGTGCATTGAACACGCTGTGGCAATATGACGGATACAACAAAAACAAAATTCGTATATATAAAAAATAACCAACAAAAATAATTACAAATTATTTTTTTTAAGCTGCACAATATGGGACAGCAACGGGTTGTTAGAGTGCTGCAATATGAAGAGTATAGACGATGAGGTTGGGAGGGGGGTGGTCTGTATGAAAACCCGTTTATAGCTTTCTTTTTCAACAGATTTTGCGTGCTTATCAACCAATTTATCGGCAGTATATTAAACGAGTTGCGAACAATGCGAAAAAAGAAAACAAACAAACAAAAAAATAAATTTCACCCGCTGCAGTTGAAATAATGGGAAACCTTTGACCCGCAGCTATGTCAATTTACAGAGAAGATAGAATGCTAAAAAGAGGAAAATTCAATTGGGAAAAATTGTTAGGCACGTTTTCTGCTGGCGAAAAACCAAATAAAAGAATCAATTTACAATTTTCACACACTCAACAGACGTAACCATCGATTGCATTTCATGATCCTTGAGCCACACCTACAAGCATCATGCAAATGTTAGTGGCATGTTTGCATTTCTAAGCAAGTGCATCCGAACATCCCCTGGAGATAGAGCATATAATCAATCAGTCAAAGAGACCTTGCTTAACCCTTTTATTAAGGTTTACAAAAAGGGGAATCGCCCACGCATAAAAATCCTTTTCATTTCAACTCAATTGCAATGGCAAAAACAAACTCAAAGCATAAACAGGATAAACAAGAAAATAATGAAATTTGATCGCAGAATTGAGAAATTGAATAGTTGATGAAAATGATAAAAAGAATAATCCTTATTAGTCTAGCCAAAGACAGGGACAAAGCCAAAGCCAAAGTCATAATGTTGCGTGTGTCGCCATTGCCATCTTTTAACAGTTCAACCAATGTCCAAGCAATCTACAGGTAACTCTGCTTATAGACTACCTGCTGTTATGTTAGATTTACGTTTTATGCATTCAATTTTCATTGTTCCTCCTTTTTTTTTTGGCCATAAAACAGGTTTAGGCCACGTTCAAAATTTATCTCGCGCTGCAGATCGTCCAAAATAATAGGCAAAGGGGCAACCTAAGAACTTCTACTGCCGCAGACCGCCTACTAGTTGACAATCAGAAATATATACATATATATATATATATATATATATATGTTATACATATGTATATAAATTTCTATTTGGCGCAGCTGAAGTAATCGAAGGGTTTGCCGTCGAGGTCAGGTCAAAGCAAATGCATTTAATGTGTAATCCCAGATACGAAATCTGAGCGCAACGTCGTCGACTTTAGGAAAAGTATAAAAAATAAAAAACTCATTTTCACGACTCGCTCAACTCTGCTGATCGTTTTTGAAGATTTTCTTATTATTTTTTTCTACTCTTTTTTGTTTTTTCTTTATATTTTTTTTGCGGCTTGGGGACCCGCAGACGCAGCTCGGGAATAACATCTACATAGATGCTGGGACAGGTAGCTGGCGCACATTTTGAATCGCTTTGCGCATTAAACTCGACTTTTTGGTTTAAAATGCGTTTTTCTGCTTCTTTCCATTTGAAAAATGTTTCATTTTCGTGGTTTTTGCTTTCCTCGTACCTTCTTTGATTGCATTTTACTTTGTTTTGCTTTGCTTTGCTTTACATTGCGGCCTTTTCAACCGCTCCTCACACCCAAACTCAAACCAAAACCCAATCCCCAACTCCAGCTACAGCTACAGCTACAGCTTCAGCTTCAACTTAAACTTCAACTTTGCAGTCTCTTTCAGAGTCTTTTTCATGGCTTAATTGCCTGACTTGGACGCCAAGCAAAACTTGCTCTGAGCTGCGGGTGTGTGGACGGGGGAAGTGGTCAGGGCAGGGAGAGGAAGAGGAGAGAGTGCGTGCAGAAGAACGTTTTGGTCGATTGGCGTTTTGGGCCGGCAGTTTATGTTATGTTGATGGCGGCGTCATCGTCACCGGCCATTGCACCGCATGCAGATACCTTCTAGCAGCCAAATATGGAGATTGGAGGAGGAGTTGCTGTTAAAATCAGACTTGAAATTGGAGTTGGAGTCAAAGTCAATGACTTCTTAGGCATTTTTCGTGGGTTTTTAGCGCCCTGGAATAAAAAAAGGGAACGCTTGACAGATTTATACATAAATATGCATATGTATGTGGTCTGTTCTGACTTGGCCTGGCTCAAACGCAGTAAGGTTTTATGGTAAACAAAATGCAAAACCCAAAACGCATTCCCCATGAAACTAGGCATACGATAGCACCAGCATCTTCTGCAACTCTAAACGCATCTTGTTGACAGGACATGGTACAAGGTAAACATTGACAGAGAACCCTTTCTTTTGCTTCTTAGATAAAACACACCCTAGCAGTGGGTACATTATGATTAACGCACCACCAGCAGCAGCCTTTGGTTGATCCTACAACTTTGTGGCTATGGTCCAGTGCTGACAGTGACCCTCATTGCTATTAATTAAATCCCATAATTAATATCAAATAATTGGCAGAAATTTGTTTTGCTATTTAATTGGCGCCGCTTTCTCAACTTTGCTCCTGTACCCGCCTCTCAATCTCTCCCACTCTCTGTTTCTATCGGCAACTATATTTTGCGCCCTGCATGTGGCCTTATGAAAAGTTCATTTTCATTTTCACATTTTCACAATTTCTCAATCAATTTCTTTTTATTGATAAAGATGCGGGCAACGTCTCATCGCATTATTTTTCGGCTACAATTTCTCTATGTGAATTGCAATTGCAACATTTCGGCTGCTTACTATTTTTATCACAGGGTCATTGACTCTATTACAACTACTACTACAAATGCATATGCATACATATAAATATATATATGTATTATATATATATAGAAAACATTCTTGATCATTGTTGCCCATCAGCAGTCGACGCCGCGAATAAAACTCTGCCATTCCGGAAGCACAACCATAAACTGTGTTGCGATGTGCGTGTGCGTTGTGTGTATGAGTGATTGTGTGTGTGTGTGTGTATATAGATATATGTATGTATGTATATATGTATATGCAATGCGTGTGTGTAAATGGGTTGCTATTCTAGTACGTGGGAGTACTTTAATACAGCAAAGAAGTCATTCAATAAACAGAAAGTTCCACCACTTAGTTACAAGGCGAGGAGCAGCAGAGGAGCAGCAGAGGAGCAGCGGAGGAGCATATGATTGACATGGTAAGCCTTATGACCCATAGACATGTTATATAAAAAGAATATTAAATCATCTAATATGTTAACCTTTAAAAAGTATTGGATATACTATACGAAAATTGATTTCAAATGATTATAGAACATAATTGAAGCTAATCATGCACCGATTAAATCATTTCAGTCTACTTAATGAAGGATGACCCAAATCGGAAGGATGACCAAATTTATTATTATAATTGAATAAATTTGGGTTACTCAAAAATGCAACAAATTTTCCTTAAGTACCTGTCAATGCATTATCCATAAATGTTATAGTTACCTACTTACACACAGCTCAAGCTGCAGTTGATTTAATTATTAAATTGATTTAAAATTAATTGAAAGAACTACAGAGCTGATTTCTTTACATTGTTGACTTTTATATTAACTACTTTAAGCACCTTTCCGAAGGAATATTTTACTGTTAACTAAAAAATTCAAGCCAACAACTTTGCATACTTTAAACAGTCCTTTAAAACCTAAAAAAAAATTGCTGTGAAAACTCCTTTTGGTTTCCCTATTTAATTATTTCAATGTTCTGGTTTATCCTATTATTTTTGCCATCACTGTATATGCCATTAAATACGTTTACTTTACTAAGTAACTTTAATTTACTTGCTTTGTTTATATGCTGTTCTAAGGACTAACTCGATTAATTGTTAAATAACCCTTAAGCGCTGTTCATCCTGTTTGTTCATTTCGCTCAACTGATTATCCTTCAATTGAATCTATCCTTTGCTCTCTGTGGCGTAGCTTGGTCTGGCTGGATTAAAGCAACCTGCATGTTTACGTCGCATTTTTCGAACTTTTCCCATTTTCCCTATCTATTTTCCCTATTCCTGTCATGCTGTGTGATACGTAGATCGCTATCAATGTGCAGAGATCCCCATTGTTAAGGTCACAGGATTCGCGGCGTTCCCACAGTATCGTTGCCATTGTCTGAATATAAACATATTTTTTCTTTATATTTTTTTTTTATATCAAAATCAAAGATCGACGTCCAAAAAAAATAGAAGAAAATGCAGCAAGAGCAACAGCAGAAAACCCACAAAGTCACATGGCCAAGAAACATGGCACAAAAGGAAAAGCAGCCAGAAATCGCTTAAGGTTAACACATCGCAAACAATGGCTACGCGAATGGACCAGCTAGAAGTTAGCTGCTGGTTATGTCTAGGGAAGGGGGTGCACACACACGGATAGCGAACGGGTATGGGATTGAAATCGGAGCAAGTGTCGCGGCATTGCAACGAGGGTTGCTGCAAACCAGTTTGATCTAATGGCAATCGCGCACAGGCTGTACCTGTGCCTATCTAGCCTGTTGACTGTTGATTGTTGACTGTTGCGAGCCCAGCCTAATCTCTTGGATGTGGGGGCAGGGGGTAAACAACATACATATATGAGATTTGAGCTGGACGCTTGATGCTGCTGAGTCAGCGGCAGCGGCAGAGTAGCAATTCTTCTGCCTCTCTCTCTCATCTTTTTATCAAAATGCGTTGCAAGATCGCGTAATGTAAATGAAAATGGGATCGGTACCAGCACTGGGATGTCTATGACGTTGCAGGTGCCAGGCACAATGCACACACACACACACACACACATACAGACGCACAAAAAGTCACAATTTGAAGGCAAAAGGTAAGAACAAAGGCAAAAAGTCAGTAGAATAACACTAGCCAAAACTAAAAGTAGAAGGAGCAATAGAAAAGGGACGCAAAGAAAACACACTGCAGCACACACACACGCACACACTTGCATCTATATAGAGGAGGACAAAAGGACGCACGTTGCAAGTGCACATTTTCATTTTCGACTATAAAATTTATTCGCATTAATCGCCGTCAGAGATAAAAAACACAAAAAAAATTGTGGAAAAGAATAGAAATAAATGGAGTTCGAGACGGAGATGGAATTGAAGTCGGGATCTGGGTAACGGTCAGGCTGGCTAGACGCTGCTTAACAGGGGTCGGCATGATAAGGCAACATTGACACCTACGAGAGGGAAACTCAAGACTTGACTCTGACTCTCTGCTACTGCTGCTGCTCTACCTGCAAAACTAATACCAACAAAAAAAATGATACGTTGTTGGCATTTTTGATTGCCTAATAGGACAGCACACGCATATGTGTGTGTGTGTGTGTGTGTGTGTATACCTTATGCCTATAGGTTCTAAAAGAGAAATTAATTTGCAGACTTTAAGACACGACTGTACATAGTAAACATTATGCACTTGTCTCTCCTTTAACGCAACGTAATGTTGGCCAATGTCCCGCGGGAAGCAGCCGAAAAAACAGGCAACAGGACGTGGCAGGACAGGCTGGTTTTTTGGTTTATAGAGAGCTAAAGTTGATGAAGGTGCGGGGGGGATAGACGGAAACAGGACGCAACCACTAGGAAAAGTGGAAAGTAGAAAGTGGAATGAAGCGTATGCGTGTGTAATTAAGTGTCGCAAAAAGACGCAGGAAGCAAATTTACTGGGCGGCTTACCGAAGGATGCCCCGAATGGGCTTTCGAGTGTGTGTAGTTGCGTGTGCGTGTGTGTGTGTGTGTGTAAATAGGAAAAGCATGTTGTTATGCCTCGTGACAGGCAGCTTGAGCTAGAGGGTGAGAGCTTTAGGTGAGGGTGATAAAAATGTTTCAAGTAAATTGCAAAAAACAGTTTTTATGTCCCATTGCCGCATTTTTGGGCAAACGACAAGTAGGAGGAGCAAAAGCAATAGCAGCACGAGCAGCAACTGAAGTAGGAGGAAGTATAGACAGAGATTTAGGAAGCGGCTGCGTGTGATGTGGTGCAAAATATTAGACAAGGGCGGTTGGAGCCAAATGCTGGATTGGATTCATTTGGATTGAATGCGGAAAGACTCATGGTGGTTGCTTTGCCTTTGAAGTGCTATTTTTGGGCCATTTTCAGAGCAAGCTGTCATTAGTACATTGTAAATACTAGGCTGCAAAATTATTACAGCGTTATACAACACTTGTCAGCATGCAGTGACATGTCTGTCAACAACATATGATCCGAGCGAAGAAGAAGAAAACTGAATGTGGAAAAATTTTAAAGAGTTTTGTGTGATTTGAGTTGAATCTCTATCTGTCGCTCTCTCCATCTATCTACAACGCTGTGTATCATATGGAATAGCCTGTTGAAGCCGTTAAGGAATGGTAAGTCACTCCTGGACCAATTGGTCCTGGATTCTATCAAACTACACATTTCTTTTGCAGGCATCCTCCAAGGCTCTTGTTATCAAATTAAAGATACCCAATCGTGTCCAGCCGGAGGTGATGCCACTGTCTGGATGCGTTGGAGTCTATACGAATAAGATACACTACCTAAAGAAGCATCTGCTTGACGAGTTGCCCAAGAAGGTATTTGCACTTGATTTCATGCAGCCCGTGGATACAGAAGCACTACAGGTACCCACCTACTATACCATTATACAATGGCCAATGGATGTGGGCACCATATCAAAGCGTGTCGAAAATCTATACTATCACAGCGCGGATGAGTTAATCACGGACTTTAAACTAATTATAAGCAATTGTTATACGTTCAATAGACCCGAGGATATGGTTTATCGTAATGGCCAGAAATTGGAAAAGTTCTTTCAGAAGGTGCTAGTCAAACTGCCTATTGGTGAGGAGATTATAAGTAAAAAGGATCCACGTACTGCACGTAGTCCGCGCGAAATCGAAAAGGATTCAGCAATTACAGAACGCCAATGCCGTGCTGAGCTGAAGAAACTGCAATCCTTTGATGCAGATCTGGTTGATGCGGATGTGCGAGATTTCTTCAAACACAAATGGAATTCATTATCGAAAAAGCTAAGCAAACATCAATTTAAAACCTCCGAAGAGTTTCACTCACATGTCGATGGCATCTTTATCAAGTACAGGGAGCATGCCAAGGATATCTATGAGAATGCCTTTGGTGAATCCCTGGACGACATCTCAGACCAGCCACAGAATAAGGAACTAAATGAACTATTCTATGCGCTGCAGCAGGCTGACCCAACAAGTCTTCAAGCTAACTATAAGTTCAGCAGCTGGGAGGATAGCCTGGTGCATAGTTTGGATGCCACAGTGAGAAAGCTGCAACACACACTCGACAATTGTCGCCTCAATCATGAGAAGAAGAAGGCAAAAGAATTAAGAAAGAAAACACAGCAACAATTGGCACAGCTGCGAGCACAAGAATGTCCTAGTACAAGTAATGCGCCCACTGTGTCAGAATCACCGGATAACAAGGAGACTGAGGTACAGTCGGACTTTGTCAGTGAGGCAGAGCGTCGGGCCATACAACAGCAATTTGTGATGCTGCCCCTTAATACAAAAATGCAAATAATGCATATCATAGCACAGACAGAGGATATATCCACCGATAGCTGTGATCTGCAATGGTTTGACATTAAAAACTTTGGACCCGAGACATTGAATCTAATGAAAAAGGCAATGCATCCACACACCAAGCTCAACCTACGCAACATGAAAGCTGCTGAAAAGGAGGATCTGCAGCGTAGCCTCGAGAACAGATTACAGAACATAAATCAGGCTCTAAATGGTAATCGTCGTAAGTATACAAATGGAATGCGAGTACGCTCCATGCCAGCCAAGAAAAAACCACGTTACTCGGGCTCAACAGTGCCCGGCAAGGACTCCTCCAGCTATCAGCAGCAGCGAAAGCTTCAAACGGCTAATACGAATCAAAAACAAGCAAGACAACAAAAGGGTGGAACTGCCGATGGTGATGATTCTAGTGATAGTAGTGATAGTAGCGATTCTAGTAGCAACAGCGACAGCAGCAGCAGCAGCAGCGATGATAGCAGCAGCAGTGATAGCAGCAGTGACGATTCCTCCAGCAGTAGTGATTCCTCAAGTGATGATAGTGATGGAGATAATAATGATAAGAAAAACACAGCCAAAATGCATTAAATATAATATTAATACATCGAGAATGATTTTACTTAATGCTCCAGCCTCAGTGACACTAATTGCTACTCTACAAAAAGGACTACTCCTACCCATGACAAGGATCACACAAACACATCCTTTAAATATATTCGCATTTCCAATTCTTATTCTAATTTTTTTGTTTTTTTTTTTTTCAATAAAATCTTCATAGATGCAGCAGAGTCATTGACACTATTTACTACTGTAGAGTAGGAAAAATGGAAAAATCCTTGAAGTGGTAGAGGAATATCGCATCTATCTGAGCTCTAAGATCATCTGTCTATGCAACAATCACGTAGCAAAGCGAATTTTCACGAAAATTTATGCAAATTTCAAAGAGTTTCTCACGCTAAGCCAAAAATTGTACCTGACACCGCAACAGAGATCAGACCAGGAGAAACAGAGACAGAGAGAGCAGGAGAGAAGAGACTAGGGAGTCTAGGGCTTGATCACGTAGATCTCTTGGTGAGCCCAAGAGGTTTTCCTCAAGGAAATTTGCATAATTTTTTGTTTTTTATTATATTTTGTAAACTGCGCGCAGAATTTTCACTTGGCAAAAAAAAAGGGTTGGCAAAGAGATCACCAGAGGTTGAGATCCTTTCCTAATTTGCATAAGGTGCCACAACTTTTGCGAAATGGGCAAAAATGAAAGTGAAAATAATGTAAAATAGGAAAATCATAAAATAGGGTAAAGTGTGTAAAGGAAATGCTCTGCACAGCGCTGCGCTGCACGGCGACAGAAGACAGGCTAAAAATAGAAGACAATCGCCCAACAGGGGTTAATTATGTGCACAGTGGACGGCGCCAGGACTTAGGTCTTGTAGCTCACAGCATGCTGGCACGCTCGCACATCAGTGTTACTGGCAGGGGGTTGAACAGGGATAGCCAGTGTACTAATTTGCATATCCTTATAAGGACGCAGCAGAATCTGATGCGTTGTGCCTGCAATTTATTTCCTTGTTTTTCTTTTTCTATTTTGTTTTGTTGTTGCTTGGACAAAATTATGTAAATTATGCGTGCAAAAACAGTCAAGGATAACTTTCTCACGCTCAACTCCTTAGAAAGGATATCGTATTGGTAGCAGTGTATTGCTCACTTTTAGTTTCTTCTTTTGCTAGGGTTGAGTTATGTTTGGGTTAAGACGCACCGGGCAACAAATCAATTTTTGATCGATATTTATTCAACTCTCGATTGATTTACTTAATTTGCATATATCCTTTGCAGTATCCTTTAACCCAAGCAGACCAAATATGCAAATTTTTTCATCACAGATTTGCAGACCTTTTGCAGTGAAAGTTATATTGTGCCTAAGAAAGGACAAGCCGATCCTTGAGTAAGATCTGTTAAGGAGTAAAGTATTTTCTGTGACTCTAAAAGGGAACCCCGAATTAATCCTTAAAGTTAGGTAAGAGTTTAGTAAGTTTAGCAAGGTTAATATTCACTTATAGAATATTAACTTCTATATATTTATTATAGTCATTTCAAGCTTTAATCTTTAAGCTTAACTGTGCTTCATTTTATGACTAACATGCGCCATTTTTTTATCCTTTTTTTTGTTTTGCATTGCAACTTTTTTTTGCAATTGCAGCTCCTCCCTTTCTCTGTCTCTGCTAACCACCACCAGGATGTAGGGTGTCTACTGGCAACAACCCCTAGAGAAACTTTGCAACAAAACTTGCAAAATCGCCAATGATATTTGCCAAAAATTTCAGTCTCAATGCAATAAAATTGCAAACAGCCAGCCAATGTGCGAGTACTAAGGTAAGGGAGGACATCCAGGACATTAACAGCACATGAACAGGAAGAGAAACAGGAACAGGAACAGGGACTGTGACTGCGACTATGACTATAACTTGGACTTGGCTTGAGTTGGGTTTGAGTTGTATTGGATTGGATTGGATTGGTTTGGGTTGGGTTGGGTTCAATATTGCAACAACCACCGTTGTGCCTCAGCTACCACCCAAGCGAATTGAAAATATTTTTCTATGAACTTTGATGTTGCCTTCCTCTTTGAGCCAAAACCATAAAAAAATCCGCAAAACGAGGGTTGTGTCTCGTAAAGTACTTATCGAAACACCCCAAAGGCACACCAACACACACACACATACACACATACACTTCCCTCCCCTCTACACACACACGCATTGCTCGTTACTGTGAAGTGCGTTACGTGTGGCATGTCCTTAGTTTCAGTTGCTCGTATCTCGTAATTTTGCAGCAGCAACATGCAAATTTTTTATTTTCCTTTTACCCCCTTCTACTTTTGCTCTAACTGCTGCCCCTACCCTTGCTCTTGTCATAGCGTCTGACTGAGGGTTGAAGCCATTGCTGAACTGCAACATGGTCTATCAAAACCGTAACAGCCGCCACCAACCCAAAACTTTTTACAAAGCGTCTTTGTGGCATGGTTTGTGTTTGTCTGTCTGTGTGTATGTGCGTGTGTGTTTGTGTTTATGTGTGTTTGTGTTATTGTTGTTGTTGCTGTTGGTTTTGGCACTGTTTATGCCAAAAAGGCGTCAAGTAAATAAGTCCAAAGGACTTAAATTTCGTTAAGCTTCCATTTTTTGTAATCTCGTTACATCACTTTAATACACTGTGTACTTTCTCCCTGTGGAAAGTCCGTTGGTTAAATGCTTCTGACATCTCTCTTTTCATATACAAAGTGAAAGGATGAGTAAGAGGCAGAGCAGTAAGCAGAAGCAGCTGATGTTGCATGTTTACTAAGTTTTGCTTGTGATAGATGCACTTTCTGTTACCAAAGTGTAAAAAGTAACTAAATCGATTAATTCTTCTCTCTACTTTCACTCTAGGGCATGTCAGGATAGCCAGGGAACATTATCCAATCTACTATTTGCAACGCTTTCCTATTAACTCAAAGTATAGCCAAATTTGTAAACTCTGTTTTGGCGTTTAAACGGACAGACGAAGAAGAGAGATGATGTGGCAGCTAGATTAACAATCAGCCACATTCTCAAAAGTGTGGCAAGTATCGCATTTGGTAGAGTTGCAATGGTAGTTAGTATAATTAGTATTTTATATATAAACTGACAGTTGATTACAATTGACAAAAGAGTAAAAGAGTGTTGTTGCAAATGTTGCTGCATATCAGTTAAACGAGTGCTTCTAAGTGAACGATATGATATAGTATCCTTTATAAGGAAATAAAAGGGATCTTTTCCCATATGTATACAATATAAATAAATATATATATATATATATATATATATATGTGAATTGGGTAAAAGAATAAACAACATAGAAGTCGCATATTTGGCATAAATTAAACGCCATCGTTGGCGACCCGTACAGCACTTTGTGCACCACAAAGATAGGGGCGAGGACGAAGGATATGTTACGGTTTGAGTATGAGTTTTTTGTTTTTCTTTTCTTTTTTTTTGTGTGCTATTTTATACTATTTTTTTTACGCGACAGACAGCGACACCACCATAAACAACAACTTGAACGCGCACTCGTCGTGCTTCACACGCGCAAGGATCTTGAAAAGGATCCTATTACAATAGATATCTAGCAGTTTTCTATTTCTTTTTTGTTTTTTTTTTTGTTTTTTTGACTTGAAATATGTTTGAATTTGTCGCATTTCTATGCCCATATCTGCCATCTTGCTCTCTGGCATCTATATGTCTAACCATTGGTAACAGCTCTATTGTCCTTTGCGTGGAGCGCGTACGTGTGTCAGTCGTTTGCTTCTCAGCTCCTTTTGTCTGTACGTCCTTGTTGCCCCTTGTGTTTTGTGCGTCTATTGATGAACGTTTCACTTTCGTTTGGGCTTCTTTTATTTGCAGGATTCTGCCCTATGCCCAGCACTGTTGGACCTCGACGTGTGTCTGTCTACAGATCAAGCAATGCCCATTGTTATGACTTGTTGACCTTTGTGGGTAAATTAAGGATATTCAAAAGGATATTAGAGTCCTTGCTTTGTTCTGTCCCTAAGATGATGCTGGGTAATTATGCAATCGAACGCTCGTTATTAGAACGCTCGAAATAAAAACAGGTTGCTTTAGTTATATATTTAATAATATCCTTTTTCTGTCTATAAGACGGCAGGATTGTTATTTGCTAACAGGCAGCAAAAGAAATGTGGCAAAAAGTAGCTGATTGCCTTTACTTTGGTGATAAAATAAGTAAAAGAAGATATAGATACATAAATGTGTACGTGTATGTGTGCGTGTGTACATGTATGTATGTATTATTTTTCAATTATGCAATAGCTGCATCATTTAAATGCCTCTCACACCCTGGCGACGTGCCTCTGGTACAATAACAAGACTTCACTTAATGTTGGCATAGGGCTGCCAACGCGCCTCATACGGCATGGAGCATCATACACATAAACATGTTTGTAAGTACATATACATGTGTATATTTGTATGTTTATATGTTAGAGCACATGCACATTTATCTGTTTGCCTTTTTACCAATTGCCCTTTCGTCGTGCATTCGCTTGTACGCGTCAGCGCAGCGGCTCCAGCGCAAAGATGGCGTCGACGATCGTCAAACAGACACTTGGCCAAAGACACAGCAGACCAAAGTCATTGGCAGCGCTGCTTTTCATTGCTTTGCGCTGCGCCCACGTCCCAATGCTGGAGCTGACGTCGTTTTTAACGTATGATATCTCAACTTTATTGCTATCCCTTTCATTCTTTTTACTTTGTGTTTCGCCCAACATTGGCATTTTCTTTTACTTTTACACAATTTGTTTTCGTTCTTCGTTTTGTTGACATTTCCAAAAATGTATTATCTCTGTTGCCTTTACTGTTGTTGTTCTTGTTGTTTGCTTGATTGGCGGCCACGTCTGTTTTCTATGGATATCTTACGTCTGCGTCTGCGTCTGCGTTTACGTTTGCGTCTGTTGCTGCTATGTTTGTGTGTACATGCGGATAAGTGTACGTATATATATGTGTGTGTGTGTGTGTGTGTGTGTGTGTGTGTATGTGTATAAATATATGTTAGTGCACATTGCACTCAAATCGCCGTTTTCGCTGTCAATGCTTGCCACTGTCTTTGCTGCATGCAGTTGCTGTCGCTGTCGCTGCGCTGCTGCGCTGCTGCGCTGCTGCACTCAATTGCGTGGTTAATGCTAATTATTTGTTATTCTACAGTCGCAGCGTTGATGTTGTTCTTATAGTTTATGTTGTTGTTGTTGTTGCCGCATTTCCAAAAAAGTAGAAAAAATATTAAAAAAAACACATTTTGGAAGACACGCACAGAAGAGACTGAAACGTGCAATTGCTAGCGATTTCCGGCTGCAGACTGTACTACAAAAAAATTCAGTATTTAATGACTTCAACAGACGCCTATGATGTATATATATATATATATATATATATATATATACATAATTTCCTATAAATACTTATATAAATAATTTAAAGCAAATGCAAATATTTTACACTGACAGATAAAATTGCCTACATATAACAATATAACATATGTTTGTAATTATGTGTGTGTGTGTGCGAATGTACGTACCTTTACTTCTATGTTACTTGACATTTCCAACTGTAAATGATATAAAATTCCTTTTCGTCTGGCACTTCACATAATCCGTTTCCAATAAACGTAAGTTACAAATAATTAATTAATTCTTAACAAACACAGTAACACTTTTCAATATAATTTTATTAATTTCTTTTTTATATTTTTGAAACACTTTGAGTATAATTTTTGCAATTTAATTCAATCTTCACTTCAGCACGTGTTAAATAGCAACTGTGCCTTATTTTTGACAACAATCAGCAAGAAAGAGCAAAAACAAAAGAAATTACTCATAAATTCCCAAATAACAGTTACAACGATTGAGAAATTTACCTTTGCTTTGCTCGCTGCACTTTTGCATAAGGTTATGAGGCGTAGGGCAATTGACATTGATAAAATGTCTCAGGGTAATTTATTGTCTGTATGTGAGTATGTGAGTATGTGAGTATGTGTGCTTGTGTGTGGCACTTGGATTGTAATTAATGAGTAGAAATATTAAATCAATAGAAGAGACACTTTGTCTCTCTCATCTCAAGTCAATCGAGTCTGTGTCTTTCTCTTAATAGCCGCTGCCACTCAAAAGAGTTTTTGTTGCTGTTGCTATTATTATTATATTGCTGTTGTTTTTGTTGTTGTTGTTCTTATTGTTGTTGTTTTTACTGCATCTACTGTGCATACATACGTCTCGAATACAATAGAAGACAATTTTTCGGCCACTTGTCAAAATAATTTGCGCCTGTTAAGAAGACTTGGCCCAAAAGATTCTTCACGTTCTCTTACATTTCTTGACCAAACATTGAACCGTTGTTACTGCTGCTGTTGCACTACCTGCCGTGCAATTGTTGACTTAGTTGTTTGGCAGATGAGAATGAAAAATGTGTGAAAATTTCTTAAATAAACTGATTGTGAGAAGTGCAACTGCATTTTCTTGGCTAAGAAGGGGAGCCAAAACAGGTAGAAGATTTTTTTTTGTACACAATTATATTCAGAGACTTCTATCGGCAAATTACATTAAGTAAAAGGCTAAAATTAATAAATTTAAGCATAAAGTTTAGTTTAGTTGAGATTACGCTACAAGGATAATCATCAAATCTGTCCTACATTTAATTCAATTTTTAATGATTTTTAGGAGATTAGAGGGCAACTGTAATATCTGGTCAAAGGGGTGGATTAATGCGATTACAGCATATAGGGATGATAGAGCCAATTCGTACATTACCAGCGATCACTTGTCGCAGTAAAATCACCCAAATAAAAATTATCACCTGTGCAGAGCCGAGGCGAACAATGATTTCATTGGAATCAATAGTTCAATAACCCAATGGAATAGAATAGCAATAGAAATAGTCATAGTAACAAGAACAACAATAACAATGTGGAAAGCAAAAGGATGACGAGAAATTATGGCATACACAAAAGGATAAACGTTGCACACAGGGAGATCGCTAAAGAGCGAAGAGCGAGGAGCAGGCAAAACCAAAGCGAATGCACAAATTGATTGCTGCTTCTGTTGCAGGGGCGAAGGCGGAGGAGTTTTTGGTTTTCAATGCTTGAGTATGGGTATGCGTGCAGGACGCGATCAACAGGATACACATGCACACATACATATATATATATATATGCGGGACATGGCTCAACGCAAACCCTGGGAAATGTTAACTTTTTGATTGTAAGTAAAAAGAATCACATGAAAAAGTCACACGATGCCATGTCAGACGGACAGACTGTTGCCAGTTCTTGCCAGTTGTTGCCAGTTGATTGCGGATGCCAAAGGTATACAACGGTATTGAGAACATGTTGCAAGTCAGAAACCGAAAAAAAAATTAAGTTGGGGGACCCATAGCAGTAGCAGCTGAAATGTGACAGGTTGCATCAATTGCACATAGATCCCAAGCAATGCCAAAGTGGATAATAGAGATTTGATGTTATGTTAGGAAGGAGATATAATCGGCTATATGCCCAATTGTTGTGGTTTTCTTACACACAAATAGACATGGGTAATTCTCACGCCGAAGCAATTGTATAAGATCAGCAAGCAGGGACACAAACCGCAAAAGCCCCACCAAAAAAGCTTCATAACAGCAAACTGTTAAAAATAAATGGCGAATTTATTGGCAACATAAAGAAATATAAATTTTGCATGTAAAATCATACAAAATTATATATTAATTAATTTTAATGTTATATTTAATATAATGATCATAGCATATCAAGTTTTATATATATTATATATACTTATATATATATTTATATATACATATATAGAACTGGTTAAGCTGTAATTTAAGCTTACCTTATTTAAAGATAAGCCAAGCTTCCCGCTCTCCAGAAAGCTCGATGAAATCTCAGTGTTTTCGGGCGACCAAAGCTAACCACGTGCCCTGTTTCGTGTCTGGCTACTTATTTAATCAACACAAACACATACACATGTGGTAAATAGTATATAGTGAATAGTACATAGTAAATAATAAGAATAACGCTGCTCTCCCGCTCTTTGTAGTAGAATATTAATTTTTTTTCATAGTCACCGCAGTTATTTTGCGCGAAAATGGCGACTTATCTGTGCCAAAAATAAGCAAAGCCAGCAAAACATATATGTTCGCACATAGCGACAGCTTTCGGTTATGTTTCGAGCTGATTGGTCGGACGGCAAATTCGCGAGTGAAGAGCCGAATCGCAATTTTGCACTGAAAAGCTTCGGGAGCTGTCGGGAGTTGTTCGCTAATATGAAACGAACTAGAGAGCAATATATATATAGAGAGAGCAGCAACTTTTTTTTTATATATACCACCTAACCAAAAGGGTACATAGAGTATATAGTTTCACTGATAAGCTGGTATATAACGATCAGTAGTCAAAGACCCGAGACTTACACCAAGTTACCTGCGTTACACACAACTAAGAACCGAAAAACTTTTGAATTGGCAACCAACACATGTGGTTGAAGCTCAGCTTAAGCTTGTTTGTGCTGCTTACAGGGTATATGACAGTCGTGTACCCTAGCCGCACACTGCCTTGTTATTGTTTTCGACAGTCGTTTTTGCGTTTTTTTGCCGGCATTTTGCTCTTGAATTTGGTTTTCGCAGTATTTCAAGTTCAAGTTTAGGGACAGAGACGCGCCCGTTTGCCGTTGTTGTTGTTGTTCTTTCTGTTGCTGATTGTAGCTTTTAACAGGCTTTCTGCATACGCTCTGCCAGTATCTCTTGTAGTATATAAATATATATATTATATATTTATAATACACGCCCCGGTCTCTAAATGTTGACGTAACTTGTTGCTGTACAATTAGCTCTCATTTTTATTCTTTCTTTTACAGAGCCAAAAGAAAGAAATTTCTATATAGAATTTTAAGTATTTAAATATTTTGTTTTCAACTGCAAAAAAAAAAAATGAACGCCTTGAACTACATTTTATTTCCATAATCGCTTTATATCTGATTGACATTTACATATACAAGAAATTTCTGTATGTGTGTATGTGATTTTTGTAATAACATTGAAAAAAAAAAATAAAGACCTTCCGTATTTACATACAAATAATTCCAACACTTCAATAGCCACGCACAAACACACACATACACACACAAAAACGTTTTAGTGGCCCTGGCACAACCAACGTTGAAAACAAAAAATTAACGAAATTTGTTTTCGTTGTAAACAACAGACTCGCTGTCATACTTACATACACATACACAAACATATACACACACACACACACACAGCATATAAATTATTTTTTTGCCAGTAACAACTTTTTTTCAAGTTCTTCTTCTTCTGCTGTTATATTTTTCGCTGTAAACAAAAATTGTGTAACAATTAACTGACCCTGAAAAAAAGTTCTAGAGATAAACAAGCCACCAATTGGCGGTTGTTTTTCTTACTATTTTCGTTATAATTTTTTTCTTGTGGTTAATTCTTTTATTCTATATTTTTTTTTTCTTTTGTTATTTGCAAAATGTTTTCTATTTTTTTTTTTTTTTATAGAAACAGAGAGCGGCGACTGAATCTAATCGTTCTATGGCAAAAGGGCCGCCTGATAATTTTATGCTATTAAAGAGCTTTTAATTTTTGCTGCTCTCTGTCCCCACACCTCTTACCGCAACCCATCATACCTTATGTACATGTTTATATATAGAAATACATAAGAGTTGTAGTAATTTATAAAAATTCACTTCTTTTTAAGTATAAAAAAAAATGTTGTTTTTAACTATTTGTTTTTTTTGCTCAATCTTATGAGTCAGTTTATGTGTCTCTTTACATAAGGCTAGTACATAGCATAGCATAGCATAATATATACACACACACACACATAGACACATATGTATATAGAATGAGCTTTTTTTTTGCCGTCTCTCTGTCGCTTTACTCAGAATTAGTTTCAGAACCGAAATCCAAAAAACAGAAACAAAATCATTCGCCCGGCTGGCAGACAGATCGACCCATAGCCATAGACCCTTCGTAATATTGTGGACACCAAGGTCAACAGTGCACGTCGCAGTCCACGCAAATCTTTCGTGACAGATGCCGCAAAGAGTACCGAAAAAAAAAGAGACCATAAAATAACACACACACACACACACACACACACACATAAAAAGCTTGTAAGCAACTCGCCAGCTTGTAACCTCATCGTTTAGCCGACAGAATTTGCTCTTTGAATCATTTTAGTTACCATTTTGCCTAAATGGTCGCAACTCGTGCAATTTGCGCCAAGATCGTCGCGAGTTACTAAAAAGAATAAAGAATATTAATAAAAACTTCAACTAAAACAACAAAATATAACAAATTTAAATGAAAATAAATAAACTAATAAATTGAATATACTGCAAAATGACTGTGAAAATGTGTGACACGTGGCGAAAGAATTTGCCGAAAATTTGCAAAGGAAAATTTACAAAGAAATTAAATATAACCTAAATATATACATACATATATGTATTGTGTATATATCCATATATATATATATATATATATATATATATTTATATATCGACATCAATTCAAACTTAAAACAAGGAACACAAGGTAGGAATTATATGCCAGAGTTTATATATATACAGAGACCCGCCCCCGTTTAGCCCTTAGAAATTCACATTGCGCTCGACTTGAAAATTTTGTACAAAAATTCAAATTGCTAAAAATAGACACTAGTTAAGTGTGTGTGTGACTGTGTGTAATTTGGTGTATTATTTTTTTTTTCTCTTGTTTTTGTTTCATTTTCATTTTTGGTAAAAACATGAAAAACGCACCCCATGCGCCGCTTCGTTGCCGCTGTCGCTGTGACTGTTTAGTTTTGCTGTACTTTTCTTGAATTTTTCTCGCTTTTCCACGGTTTTTTTTTTCCACATGTGCAGCAAACTGCAACTGCAACACACTCGAGTGGCGTTGGCGGCACAAATGGCATTGCCAGTATTAGGAGCAGGGGCAATTGCAGACTGCAGACTGTAGCATAGTAGGAGCAGGGGGTTGGGGGGAGAAGGGAGATGAGATATTAACGCAATGGCAATGCCAGTCGCCGGCGTGGGCGATATTTTTAGAAAGTGCATGTGTGTGTGTGTGTGTGTGTGTATGTTTATTTATATGTGAGTGTGTGAATGCAAGCGAAATTAACGCGCACACACAAAATGGCGGCCCAATGCAAAGTCAAAGCTGTTGGCGCAGTCGCTGTCGCTGTTGTTGCTGTTGCTGCCTCGCTGCCATTAACTCTGCTACTCTCATCATCATTTCCCTTCCCCCCCCACACTACAACCAAGTGCACATGCATTCGTATCGGCATACAACTCTCGCTCACTCTCTCTCTCTCTCTCTCTCTCTCTTTCACTCATTTAGACCTTCTACACTCCTCATGTTTTCTGTCTCTATTCTCAGTTTGCCCTCGCCTAATTTTTCGTACGTTTTTTTATACAATTCTCCTCTAATGTTGCCTTTTGCTATCTATCTATATATCTATGTTTCTATCTATATATATATATATATATATATATATATACACATATATATATGCATAAGTGATTGTCTGTGTGTGTGTGAGTGTACTATGTCTATGCGAGCATTTCTGTCCGCTCGTTGCAAAAGTGCAATGACCCATGCGTAGCGCGAATGAGCTTCCCACTCCTCTCCCCTCTCTCCTCACCATCTGCCCAACCAACAGTGTTCCCTCACTACGCCGGACCTGCTGCTGACGCCAACACGACGGTGACGACGTCGCTGCTCTATGCCTATGCCTATGAACGTGCTGCTGCTTTCCATACTCATACACACACACGCACTTATACGCACAATCAACACAGTCACACACACACACAGAGTGAGTTGCAGCAAATGACGCGAGCGATAAATTTTCTAGAGTTTTCAATTCCTCTGCTTGTTATGTTGTTGCTTTTCTTCATAGAGCCAAATATATACACAGATACACACAGTTACACATACACTCAATCACTCACACACACACACATATATACACACATATATATATATATATATATATATATAAGCACATTTCGTATTTCTTGTCTTGTTGCATTTTATTAATTTTTTTCGTTTGCTGCAGTTTTGTTTGTTTTTTTTTTGTCTGTTGCTTTATACACAAAAAAACGGACACACACACACACACACACAGAAAAAGATACTTACTAACATATAGTATGTATGTTTATATATATATATATAGAGAGAAATAAATATTTGGTAGATATTTCGTATTTTTGCCCTTCTGTCAGTCGAATTTTGTGTAAACATTTGCCCAACGAGCCAAGCAGAAGAATGAAAGAGAGGGGGAAGTTGGTGGAGGGGGAGGGGTGGGGAAGTGAGTGTAAAATTGTTAGATATGATATAGCATGAATTTAAATGCATTTACATGCTAATTATAATCGATAACATACATCGATATTCGCATCTCAATGATCAACTCCTAATGATCATTGGCTTTTTATAATAATATTAATTTAATAATAAATTACCTTCTTTTTTTTGAGTATAATTAATCATTTGCACATTAATCATTCAAATGCAACAGTAGACAGCAGAGTTCTACATTTGTGGGTTTAACTTATGTGAGGTTATGTGTGTTTTATAGCTCAACAGATACTCTTCTGACACTATCCATATCTGCTTTAAAAACTGCTCAAATGCTTAAGTGGAATAAAGAGTGTGGAAGGAGATAGCAGATGAAGCCAGCATATGAAATATAATATATACTTGAAGAAGAAGGAACAGGAGAGTGTAGAAGAAGATTGTTAAAAAGTGTTTTAAACATAGGAAAGTTAGCTTAGAGAAGAAGGATCAGAGAGATATCAGAAAAAGGATGTGCAATTCGGACTTTCAGATTAATCTCTGATGGGTAAGCAATCCTATAATCTATTACATTAACCTATGTTATATCATATTTATATATAAATATATATCGATATATATATATATAGATTTATGTATATAGAATTGAGATTTCTTTCAAGTAAGCCGAATCGTGGCTTGGCTTGAGTTTTCGCATCCATTAGCACTTCGTTGCGAAAGAGTTTGTCGAGTGCAGTTTATGGCCAAGAGGATGAGGGAATGTTGCTGCCTATGTTGCCTGCTGGTTATGGCCGGAATGATGAAAACGTCGCTAAACTGTGCACTGCGGGTTGCCCATTGTCCATTGTGGACTGTCGATTGTCGAGCGGCAGCGGCAGCTTCTGTTTCTAGCTCTCGAGCCTTAGCTCGGATATTGTTGAGACTAAGTAAACAGCAGCAACAGGACTCAACTGATATCCTGATGTCCATTTGTCGGAACGTAGCGCTAATTACCTTTGCATTCGAACACTTTTCGTACAGATCGCTGCAACATCAAAGAAAAGCAGAAAAGTAAAATAAAATAGGAAAAACAAAGAGCATACTTAAGGCTACCTCTGGACCACCGCTGCTGTCAACTTTAGCCTGGCTTAGGTAGTCGCAACAAAAAAAAGGGTTAACACACTTGGCTCAGGCAAGGGTTAACACTTTTTGCATACTCTCGTGACAAATGTATATTATTTATTTAGTTGCCTCAGGTCTATGGCTTGGACATTGATTGAGCTAATGTCAGCCCCTATACGATAATCTTTATAACGCAGATGATAATGATGATCATATATACAGACAGACAGATAGATAGACTTACAGGCAGGCAGCGCATTTTCTTGGAAAATTCGCATCCTTTCGCTTGCTTTAAACGAGACTTTGCTCAATGGTAATGACCCAGAGCAGACCCACAAAAGGGTTGAACATGGCCATAAACCGCATCTTTCCAGCGAATGCTTTTTGCACATTTTTTTTCGCAAGCAACCATAAATCGAAACATAAAACCAAAAACCCTTTACCCAGCCATCATAAACAGTTTCCTCGGAATACTCTCATTTCCATATGCTGGACAAGCAGGCACACATACACACACACATATATATACAAAGAAGCACAAAAGAAAACTTCAAGCTGATAAAAACTTATCGCGAAAATGTTTTCCAATGCAGTTTGCATAAGCAAATAGAAAATGCGATAAGCTGCAATTGCATTTCCGTCTAGTCAATGCGATAATTTTGTAGGAAAATAATGCGATTTTCCTTTTGTGAAGTTTTTGCTTTGTGGCAAGGTTAAAGACACCGCCAAGGCCAGTTGCAATTATCAATTATCAATTATCAATTCTCCATAGGAAACTCATTTACTCGAATCTACCTGTCGCTCATTAGGGCAGCTCAGGAATATAAGAGTATATAGCATCATTGAGTGTGTTTGGCGGTTGGATTATGTGCGGATTTCTCTGAGCTAATCCCATATAATAAGCGGTCGCAAATCCTATACTATACTACTATAGATAACTTCATATTGCCATTTGAAAACAGAGTCAAAAAGTCAACACTGAAAGAGGATTATCCATTTAGGAAATTCTACAAGTTGATTAACATTTCAAACACAATCGACACATGTGTTAACCCAGACTATTAAGATGCCTAATGCTTATCTGCTTACACTGTAAGAAAAACAAACTAACTACAACATTTTTCTTACTTTCACTGCTGCAAAGCAAAAGCAAAACGCTGATAAGATTAAAACAGAAACAGAAAATTTAACTCAACTCAATTTCAATCATAAAAAAATAATATAAAAAAAAAAAATATTTGTAGTTGCAGCACATTATATGGCGCAAATGAGCAGCAACTTTGCTCTAAGTTTTTAACTACAATTTTATACCCTACAAGAGGGTACTTCAAAATGTCATATGACACAGAAACCTGTGTTACAAAAAGGGTAGACAGAAACTTATCTAAAAATCCGATGGTTACTCCAGCGATTGCATTTTGATAAGCTACAAAAAGTTAGTTAGACTTCATTGATATTCTAACTTATTATATATATATACCAAAATTATATGGTATATATAGAACATATCTTCAAATGATCTATCAAAAGTTATAAAGAAGAATACTCAAGTTAAACAAGTACTTTCAAATATTCAATAACAAAAATTTGAATCTCTTATAAAAATTTCAATTTTTGATTTCTATTTTTGATTTCCATTTTTGATTATAGCAAAGTTAGAGTATTCAGTATTCTGTATGATAGAATGTAACATAAATTTTTAGTCTTCTTTTAGTCTCTGCGTTTTTTTTTTATCAGCAGGCGGCAGCTGGGGGAGGTGAATGCACTTGCGAACTAGTTTTTGGGGCTAGATTTAGCTACAACAAAAAAAATGAAAATAAATTTAATAAATTGTATAAAAAAGAAAATAAAATAAAACAAAGCAAAACAAAACAAAACATAATAAAAAGAATATAGACAAAAATTTTGGAAATTCGAAACCGCCAAAAAAAAAATAAAAAAGAAAAGAAATAATAATAATAATAATACAAAAAATGCAGTGGAAATCGACGCTCAAATGGAGGTTGACCTTAATTTTTCCGGGCACTGTGCAATGATTAATGAATCGAGTAACAAAAAGGCGACCACAAAGCAACACCAGTTGCCAGTTGCCAATGGAGGCGTACACTGTGCAACGTCCAGCAAGAAATTAATGATGCACAATTAAAGGCAACATGCAGCAACAGCAGCAACATGCAGCATGCAACATGTGTGTGTGTGGAATATAATTTACTTTTCTTTTGTTAGTTGCTGATCATCTATTAAAAAAGTTTATACTTAAATACAAAATGTGCAAAGAAATGCCGCAAAAAGTGCTGCCAACATATGCGTAACATATGTGTGTGAGCGAGACAACAATAGCTGCACATGCGCTGCAATAGTATGATCATTGGCGGAAGCTGCAAGTGTGAGTGTGTGAGAGATAGTCGAGGTGAGAGCGTGCAGCGATTCGCGGTTCAAAACTGAACTGCTGCAATTTCTAAAGACACACACACACACATACACATGCACACAGACATATGTGTGAATGCATTAGTTAATTAAAAAATAAATACAAAAATTGTAATTTTGCTCAGTTGCAATTGATTTAACCCCCCTCTGGTTGCAATTTCGACCGTTACACAACTGTCAAGGCCAAGCAATTTGCATATGTAAGGATAAGAGGAAGAAGAAGAAGTAATGTAACGAAAGAAAAGGGGAACAAGGAAATTGAAAATAGAATATAGAAAATCGGCCAAGTCATATGCAAATTAAAGCAGCGACCCTCAATTGCATTCAATGTCAATCGATTGCCGAAGGTCGCCTTAAGGCAGCGCTGCATTTGCATAACTTAAGCCAAATCCAAATACATACACATACACACATACACACATACATTCATATATTTTCTGTGTCCTTTTGAAGTTTACTTCAGTTTACTCTTTCTTACCTACATATTAAACGTTTTATGCTCTTAACAGATTGGCATTTATGGCTTGAATAATTAGCAATGAACTCTGAATAAATTTTCAACGTTCCAAAAAAATTAATAAAAAAAAATTGCTGAAGCTAAAAAGAAGAAAAGGTAAAAAGGCAAAGGGTTTTATGTATATATATATATATATATATATATATATATATATATAAATGCAAGGGGTAACCAGTTTTTTTATTTTCTATCTAACTATCTTTTTTGTATAGCTTACATACTGTCCAGAGCTGTACATACGCACACACACACACACACACGCACACACACACACACATGGACATACGCTCAATTACAACCTGCAGCCAGTTGGGCAATTTGAGCAGTTACAAAAAAAAAACAAAAAGAAATACAAAAAAAATGCAGCCGCCACACTTTTTATATCTATAAAATATACGCCAAAAAGAGCACAAACACACACACACGCATACACGCATGCATATAAATATATATGCAACATCATATATACACACACACATACACGCACGCATACTTATATACTGTCATGGGTGCCAATAGCAAGCAGCAGAGCAGTCGCCGCCATATGCAAGACTCACCCACACACACGCACGCACACAGAGAGCGCAGCGCAAAAACGCACACAACTGCAGCCGCAGTCATAGTCTTGCAATATAACAGCAACAGCAACAGCAACAGCGACAGCGACAGCAACAGCGACAGCGACAGCGACAGCGACGTCAACGATAGTTACGACTGCGACGCCTTAACGTTGGCGTAAGCGTAAGCGAGCGAGATAGCAAGAGGGTTGACTGAGCGTAGCACAGTTTTTTTTATTTCTTGTGGCTATTCCTTTTGCACTTCCCCTGCGTGTGTGTGATACAGCGAACAGTTTTCTAAACTAAACACATATATATATATGTGTGTGTGTGCGTGTGTGAAAATGTGCGCACTGTCTTCTCGCTCGGGAAATTTTGTTTTCAATGACTTGCTGCACACGAGCGCCGTGGCAGTTTTATTCAAGTCTGAGCGCTCGAATCTGCAACAACGTGCCACGCAATACGCAAAAAGCAAAAGAAAAAAAAATAACAAAAAAAAAAATAAAAATAAAATTCAAAGCGCTAACCTAAACGTATCGCAGTTTTTTGGAAACAACAACAAAAACAATAACAACAAAAAAAAAATATAAAATTTAATAAATTAAAACAAAAAACTAAGCGACAAATTTTTGGATTAAAAAAGTGCAAACAGCATTTTTGGATTTTTGATTTTATTAACTGTCTTTTGTGTCTATGTGTTTATATGTGTATGTGTGTGTGTGTGTGTGTGTGTTTGTTAGTGCAATTAATTAAAATTAATTAAAAATTAAATTTATTAATTTTGTTGCTTATTGAACGCTCAATGTGAAAAATTTATAAACAAAAAAAAAACTCAATAAATATAAACAACGAATGGAAATACGCAAGAAAAACATAAACAAAACATTTTCGAATTGTTAAAAAATTAAAATTATTAATTTTTGAAATTTGTTAAGCAACAATAATTTGCCATAAATTTTAACTGCAATTTCATTTGAATAACAGTTAAAATTTTATTTATAAAAACCGCAAAAACTGCGGCATTAAATAAATAATTTTGTGGTAAGAAATTTTAATATTTAAATTATATTAAATTTTATTTTTCTATTGTGAATTTTTACAATTTTTTAAATTTTTTTTGTAGAGAAAAACAAAACAAACTTTTTGTTTAGTTTTTCTATTTTGTTTGATTTTCTTTACTTTTTTCTTTTCTTCTATTTTTGGGGGTACTTGAAAAATAATAAAAAAAAAAGATTCATTACCACGTTAAGGTCTGAGAATTTCGCAATTAAAACTTGTTGAAACGTGTATAAAATGAACAAACGAACAAACGAACAACAACAACAACAATAACAACAATGAAAACAACAGCTTAAATAGGCCCAAATTATTTAAAAATTAAAAAAAAATAAACTGGAAAATCCCAAACCGGTTTCCAAATGCATTTGTTTCAATGACGTTTGCTTATCAGTTTCCAATACGAGTCTTTTTGCTTCGACAAAAAAAAAACAAAATGGCGCACGCTGTTAAAGCGCTGTTAACATAAGCAAAGCAAAATAAAAGCTTTGCGTGTGCTTTTGTTTTCTGTTTTTTTTTGCCGATCTTCGTAACTTATACACGGCGTATGCGCAACTTATACACACAAATTCGCCACATGCCGTATAAGAGTTTTTTTTTCATATTAGCAGCGGCAACGTTGAGGCGAGGCGTTGATGCGATCGCATAATGATCCCATTACATATTGCGTTTACCTGCCATGTGTGTGTCTGTATGTGTGTGCGTGCGTGTGTGTATTGCGTATATATTGCGTTTATTGTAGGAGTGGCAGGTTATTCGCTTTTGCCCATTATCCGCTTTGCCGCAAACAATAGCATAAAATACACACAAAAGGCAAACGTCTTGCGCATTTTCCGCACTTCACTTCGTAGACAATGCCCCTTGGTTGTTTTCCTTTCTCTCCCCCCCTCTTCGCTCACTTTATAACAAGCTGACAGCATGTCTTTTGTGTCTTTTGACATTATTCCCTGTTGTTATGCATTTGCCATTATCCTGGCAATTCTTTACGATCTACAATCATTCGTTTTTCTTTTCTCTTCTCTTCTTTTTTCGTATGGAGTGGGAGCATCATCGTAGGACCTGTTGGTCCTTTAGGATTCTAGAGAAACGTTGCGCTTATTGGCAGCAATTGAAATGGCAATGGCATAGAGCGTTATCGTTATAGCAGCAACACATGGCAATAGCTGCATGTCCACCATATGCTGCACATGGTCAACTCTGTCATCGGGCCACCATATGGTGACCACTTGAGTTTTGGGCCATGCCAAAAAAAAAATGTGAAAGAGAAGAGAACAATTTTTAATGAGTTTCGAATTGAAATTCGAGTTTTTAAAGGCTGCGTTACAACCACTAGAAAATACAAACAACTAAGCACACACACACGCACACACACGCACACACACGCACACACACGCACACACACATACACACACATACAACACTCGCACACCCTTGTCCTTGTATATGTAAAAAGAAAAAAACAGGAAAAGCGAGAAAAAAATGAATGAAAACTCAGCAAAGAAAATTATTGCAAGTTTCATATAATTTTTTTTTTGTTTTTATGTGCGTAAGTATATGCGTGTGTGTGTGTGTGTGTGTGGCGTCGCTTTCCACTTTCCAGTCTGCATAAAAAAACGAAAAGAAAGAAGCAAAAAATATGTAAAAAAAAAAAACAGAAAAACAAGAAAAATATGTAAAGTAAAACGCGCGAAAAGCAGCCGGAAAAATACGCGCTCACGTTTTTTCCGAGGGATGTTTGCATATTTTTCCCCCATTTTTTTATGCGCGTATTTTGTATATGTGTGTGTGTTGTGTGTCTGTGTGTGTGTGTGTTTCTTCTCTCCACCCATCCCTCTACACACCCACAAGCATGCACGCCTCTACCTACCTACCTACTAAGGTCCTCACACACCCTCTCCCACTCCTACGCCCACTTCCTCTTCCCGCTTCCCTTTTGCCTTTCGCTTTCGCCTTGTGCCTGTGCAGTGTCCCTGTGCCTGTTCCGGTTCCAGCACTCCTGCTACACCATAATATACCATCTCATACTCCATTGGCAAAGGCGCTTTCACTTTTTTTCTTTTTTTTTTTATAGCGCATAAAACTTGAGTGGGTGGGGGGAGGATGGGCGGCTGGGCGGTGAGGCATTAAAAAGCCAAGATTTTCCGCCAAAAAAGCAGAACTTTTAGCAATGAAATGGCTGCAGGATGTGTCTTAACTTTGGCCCAAGCAAAAGGACCAAAACCATCCCCCAAAATATGTACTAAAAAAATTGCGTTATATTTTTTGCACACCTGCAAGATTTGTAGGCAAGAAACGGGCGCCATTTGGTCAGGTGTCATACTATGATACTATATACTGAATATATATATATATATATATATGTAAATGTCTATGTATGTGTTTGTGTATATGTAGTTAGGCTTTACGTGTTCCAATTTTTTGTCGCAAATATTCATAGATTATAGCAACCCATGCGAAATTCGCTTTCAGGTTTAGCATTTTCTCACAGAAATCAAGGAAATCTCTGCAAATTTTTATACTTAAGCATTTAGTTAGTTAGTATATATACTTAAAACTTAAAAACGGAATTGAAATAACGGAAATTGTTTTTCTTTTCTTTTTTCTTTTATTTTCTTTTGAAATCTATTTTGCGATAACAGATACAACTGGTAAATTGTAAGCCTTAAGCTGGCGCTCAAGGTTAGAAAGCATCTCGCCACATATTCGCCCACACTGCTGAGCGCTGCGTTCACCAGCCTGAACAGCGCCTATCACAGCAGCAGCGATACAGCACCGGACGAGGAGCCGGAGCAGACGCTCAGCTCAGCAGCGCCACGACAGCGCCAGCGTCATACGAGTCACAGGGATAGTCACAGAGATAATCACAGAGATAATCACAGGGATAATCACAGCCATAATCATAATCATAAACATAGCCATACTCATAGCCACAATCATAGCCAGAATCATCATCATCATCATTCAAGAGATATCGATAATCATCACAGACTTGACGATATGGGTGGCCCGCCACCAGTGGCCAGCAGTGAGGGGCAAACATATTGCCTACGCTGGAACAATCATCAGACAAATCTGGTGCAGATATTGCATGCACTCCATGAGGTAGGCAGCTATGTGGATTGCACCCTCGTCGTGGATGATGAACAGTTCAAGGCGCATCGCGTTGTGCTGGCTGCCAATTCGCCTTACTTTCAGTCCATACTGCAGGATGTGCCGCAGGATCAATGTAGCATTATATTGCCAGGTGTTAAGGGTTTCGAGATTGCAGCACTGCTCCAATATATGTACACGGGTGAGACAACAGTTACCAAGAGCCAGGAACCAGAGATATTGCGCACAGCCAAGGAGCTGCAGGTGAAGGGTCTCTATGATAATCTGATGAAATTCAATCATAAGGCAAATGCTGCTGCCGAGGAGCGTTCACAGAATCATCAGTTCCAGGGCAGTACTGCTGCTGCTGCTGGATCATCATCAACTGCTGGTCATCATCATCATCAGCAGCATCATAGTGCACCCACCTCCAGTTCCAGCAGCAAGCCTTTGAATGGTTCTGGGGATAGTGCCTATGGTCACCATCATCATCATCATCATAGCCAGCACAACTCCTCCTCAGTGATCTCAACGTCCACGCATATTTCTCCCAGTGCCGCCATCTCGAGCAGCTGCTCACCACCGCCGCCAGCCTTTACTGGCTATCAGACGCCTTATCCCAGCTTTCCGGCCTCTAGCGGTGTGCCCATCAATATCAATGCGCACATGCCAGCTGGCGAGACACCACTCACACCCACCCACTCCACACCACACACCGCTGCCGGCGAGGCTGGTCAGTGGCCCTTATCGCCCTCGGCTGCTGCAGCTGCCATGCTCAATTCCGTATACGAGTCCGCAGCAGACATGAATCCACTGAAGCGCAAGAAGCTATCGGCCATCTCAAGCATGTTGCTCAACAATACACGCGATACACCCATACTACGCAATGTACTGGCCCAGGCTAATCCGGCAGACTCCTCCCAGCCGAATCCATTGCTGCTGCCTGGCGTGAAGAGCTCCGCAGAAAAGACACCAACCCATCAGCAACAGCATCAGCATCAGCAGCAGCAACAGCATCAGTTGCAGCATCAACATGGCAGTGGCGGCGGCAGTGTTGTTGGCGCTGGTAGCCATAGCTTCAATGGATCCGATTATGGTGGCGATAAGGAGCCGCTGTCACCGCATACGGATCGCTCCATCGATGAGGAGACGGGCCCCGGTGGCAAGAAGCCCGAATGGAAGCGATACAAGCAATACACCCGGACGGACATGATGTGCGCCATTCAGTGCGTCCGTGACGGCATGAGTGCACTCCAGGCTAGCCGCAAGTTTGGTTTGCCCAGTCGCACGCTCTATGACAAGGTACGTAAGCTGAATATAACCACCGGACGTGGCACACATCGTGCACCCAAGCGCAGTCCACCAGGTGTTGGTGTCGAGTCATCGGCTGCATTCCCCTATTCGGCGGCAGCTGCAGCTGCTGCAGCTGCTCACAACTATGGCCAGACGGAGCTGGAGCGTGAGCCAAAGGAGCATGGACATGGTCAGAGCTCTGGACATGGACATCATGGCATACCACCAACCATACCACATTCAGCTGCTGCTCTGCTGGATCATGCCTTCTTGCAGCAGGCATTGGAAAATCGTGGCGGTGACATAGCTGGACGGGAGGCGTTGCACGCCATGGCATTGGCTGCCGCTGCACATGCTGCAGCCAATCGCATGTCTAGCAGTCCACCAGGCTCCAATGGGCATGGACCCAACGAGCATCATTATGGCGAGCAGGATGCCCTGGAGAAGCATGAACAGCGTATCATTAAGCGTGAGGCTATTGAAGAGGAACGCGATGCCGATGATGAAGATGATCATGATCAGGTAGAAGATTTGTCGCTAGCACGTAAAGAACGACCTGAATCACCCTATTCACCACCACCGCCACGTGCCGCCTCACCCATGGAGAGTGCCAGCGTCATTATGCACTCCAATTCAGCTTCAACCAATGGCAAGGAGCCGCATGATCAAGATCTTGAACAGGAACATGATGCCGATGATTACAGCGAGGATAGAGCATCATCGCCAGCACCCAACCATCCACTTGCCATGGACATGGGCATGGGTATGGGCATGGCCATAGGCATGGGTCTAAAGCGTGAGCTGCTTGGCAGCGATGAGGCACAGGCACGCACTGACTGATTGATGCTAACGATGGCCTGGCAGTATGCGGCCGATAGCCACGATTCCATATACTAGGCCACAATTAAACCAATCATATACTATTATTACAATTATTATTATTATCATTATCATTATCATTATGATTATTATGATTATTCCTATACTTATATACTTATGTGTAAATTTTCTATCCTCAACTGATTCAGCGTACAACGTGCAAACTTATCTAAGTATCTGTTGTGTTCTCATCGATCTGCTACGGCAGCGATCAGCGGTAGTGAAGCTTTAATAATATCCCAACTAACCGAAGTGCCCCGCCCACTCTGGACCCACAAACAAAAGCGTGAGGTGTGGGCACAACTCGATAATCAAATCAAATATCACAAAAATTATAAGAGAAAACAAAAAACACAAAAAGAAAAGTAAAGAAAATCACTTTAAATTGTTGTCAGCATCACTTTGTGCCTATATAAATAGAATTATTCAGATATAATTATATATATACATATATATATATGTAAGTGTAATAGAATTAGATATAGCACTTAGCCATAGACTTAGTTATTAAGCAGTTATATTAAACACCCACAAAATATCCTCCACCCAAATCCCGCAACGAACGAGTGTTAAAAAAAGAAAAGAAAAGAAAAGAAAATGGAAAAACAATAAGAAAACTATGACGCTAGTCTCGCAGCGTATAAGACTGAAGGATTGTGGGCGTGGCAGAGCATTAAAAGAGGCTCCAATTATATAAATATTAGTATATATAGCATTTTAGAGTGGATCGGACCAGATCATCTACAAGTTATATAGCAATACTTTGTACAACTATCTTAAAATGCCAGTGATTTGTTTTAAAAATTATTTAGCTTTATAAGAAGAAGAAGCGGAAGACAATTCTATATGATTTCTACTATTTTGATTGTGAACATAAATATATATATATATACATATATATATATATATATTAAACTTAACACAACTACCTCAAAATATAGCTCAAAAAATTTCATTTATTTTATATATATAAAAAACATTTTTTTTTCTTTGTTACATTTTCTTAAATAATGTTAAAAATTTGTCCTGGGTTTGAATTTTATAAGACTGACACCGACTCATTTTAACACACGCACACACACACACATACTACACACGCAAACACACACACACACATGATAAATGAAATTAATGTTTAGAATCGATAGAAGAAAGCGTACAAAAACCTAAATATGAATATATCAAAATGAATTAGTTATAAGCTTTAAATGAATTGTAATTAGTAATTAATGCATAATTAGTTTTTAGTGCAACAAAAACAAAAAAAAACAAAAACAAAAAAAAAACGATGCAAAAATCAAACAAACATGCGCTGGGGGCAATGCAATAGGCTCTATATATAAACATCTACAATAAGTACAAACTATACATATATATATATAAATATATATATATGTATATATAAATTATATAATATATATATATATATATATATGGGTATGTATATGTATTAGTTAGTTTTAAGTACAGATTATACATGCTTAAAAGTAATCCATTTGTTATACATTTCTAGACACTAAGCACAAGTCTTTTCACTACGAGACACTGATAAACCTCCTTTGTACATACATATATAAACATCACCAGATATATATATATATATATATATATATATATATATAAATACATATAAGATTACAAAATTACTTTGTGGCTATTAAAGCTAGTGTTAATTTAAAAATTTCTTATACAGTCAATAAAAGAAACATTTTCGGCATGTAAAAAAGAAATTCAACAAAAAAAAAAACGAATAAACTGACTGAAGATTACAGATATATATAAATATATCTATATATATATTATATATAAATGTATATGAACAATATTTGAATTAAGCGGTTTTTATTTATTATATATATAAATATGAAAAGTTTTTAAACACAAACTAGAAACAATATAATATAATATAATATATAAAGATATAGAGTTTAATATTTTTGATAACAGTACATGCACTGATCTAATAATAGATATTTAGAAAAAATTGCAGCATATATATTTCAACTATAATAAAGAGTATAAAGTGTATAGATAGATGACTTGAATAGATCTTATAAAGTGATCTTAAGTTTATATAATGAAATTGGGCAGCAATTTTTATTGAAAAACTTCTACAAAACTTTAGATAAAAGACAGTTCCTATATATGGGTGTATATCATCATTATACAGATAATATTGTATATATATTATGATATACGTGTATATGTTTAGATTTGGGATTATATAAGTTCTAGTATATGTTAGAAACAGCCCACACAATTGGGTGGATTACGCGTATTAAACTCACATATACCTATTGCAAAACGTACAGATTTATGATGTGGTAAAAATTTGGGTCGATTCGCATTGGGCCACGTTACGGGTGGGTTTTGTAGTACACGCACTGTATACTGATCAACCTTGGGTGGTTCAATGGGCACTGGATTCATGATAGATAGCTCATGATCAATATTTACAAGCGGCGGTTCATCGTTAGGACTGTGACCCTCGTATGCACAATGGGCTAGTAGCTTGGCCTCGCTAAGGAACTCCAAACGGCAATAGTTACAGTGATAATTGATACCTTTGCTGTGTAGTAGCTGATGTCGATCCAACTGGTGTTGAAACTCAAACTCCTCATGACACTTATGGCATATATAGTAACCGCGATTCTGCCGATCCAAATGATAATCAAGAAAAACCCTGCACAGATAAAATCATACAGCAACTCGTTTCATATGAGCATAAAGTTTCATACTTGCTTGTGAAGACATCACCACATTTCTGACAGTAAAACCAACTCATCTTCCAATGATAAATGTAATCATGTTTCATAAGATCTACTAGAGTGTCTGTTTCATAGCGACAATTTGATACGAAGCAATAAAAGGCTTTTAGCTGCACCTGTGACTTAAGCAGATCCAGCAAATAGAGATCTATGAATAAATAGATTAATGGTGTACTCTGATGCTATTGTTTATACATACCATACTCCTTGTCTGACATTACTTGGGTTTCATCTAGTATAAAGTCATCATAAACCATAGACATGTTTAATTCCGTGGTACTAGTGCTACTGCTGTGACTAACAATCCAATTACCGGTAAAATGCATACGCATAACATCAGACATGGAACCGTCATCATTATTATCATCTAGGTCACTATTATTCCAAACCATCGAGCAGGCACGAGAACGCGATCGAGTGGATCGTCCTAGAGTAGAAAATTCGCGCATTTGGAAGGCCTAGAATGATGTTAATGTATACAATTTCAGTATTGATTAATATTGATTGAAAGATCTTACCTCCTGTTTGGCACTACATATTACGTAATGCTGTTCCCACTCGTATTTTGTACTAAATTCAACATCGCATAGGTTACAACGATGTTGGGTACGATGTGTGTGTCTTTGATGATGTCGTAAGGCAACAATTCCTGCAAAATCCATCATGCAGTGCTTGCATTGAAAGATACGCGAATGACGTGGTGTGTCACTAACGACACTTCGCTCGACTTCATCATCGTCGTTGCTGGCTTCGTTAGTTACGCGAAATTTATGACGACGCCAACAACGACGTACATGAACTGTATAGTGATCTCTTCGAAAAAAGGCACGGTCACAATACTGGCAGAGGAGCCGAGTATGCCATTTCCAACCATCCAAAACATTCTCAGAATTATTCCGTGAGCCATCTGATTTTAAGACTGTTGGTGACTCTGAAGATTGACTTAAATATAGCTGAAGTTCCGAGCCAGAAGAAGTTCGTGAGTGTGACGTTGCTCTGTCTACATCACTTTCCTCCTCTTCTTCTTCCTGTGGTAGTGGTTCTCCTGTCGTTGTAACCTCCATATCTGCTATTGGTGGACTAAGCAATTTGTTCTCGGTATTCGGTGTTACAGTTGCAGGTTCTATAGCTGTGTCCACCAATCGTTGCAAGCGGTGCATTAATGTCCGAGTTACCTCTGAGTGCATATTCAACTTACACACACACTCAACACATATTGATCGGAGTGTAGCCTTTATCACTTCTGGCTAATGGCAGAAAAATTATTAATAACAAAATAATTCTCTGACTTCAAATGATCATACATACTGTTAATTTCCAGTCCCTACGAAGACGTCGCTGCATTACATTGTTACCACTCAAATCTAATAAAGAGGACGACGATGTCTTAGAAGCGCCGCAAATGGAACAAGTCTGAACCCTGCTTTCTAAGGACAATTTGTCGCCACCGCTGCTGCTGCTTGGTTCGGGTTCCGGTGCACCCCGCATGATGCACCTGGACCGGACCCCACTTTTCTGGTTTTGAACAGTTTTAATCAAAATAAACTACATGTAAGCCGTTCTCCAATATTGATATTAATGTAATAGAGTTGCCAACTGCCAATTATTGCCGTAGCCCTAAAGCATAACCCACAATCCAGCTCGGACACACAACCACATTGACTAAATATATGTCTTCATTGTACACATGAATTTTAAAGTTCTATTTAAATTTAAAATTCATATATTTTAGCTTTTTATTGATTATGTTTGCTTAATTCTAACGCTTTCCAACACTTACTGAAACATCCCTGTCCTACGCGTTGAATTAGCAAGTTTTAATGTAACTTTTTCAATTATGGAGGTAATTAGTGCTGCTAATCTATATTTGCGTCAAATTGGAGAAAGACGTCCAAATATTTCAGAACTAAGTCCAGAAATATTCGATGCAGGCGGACCGGAAGCTAAATCACTAATCGAAATATCTGGTGGGCGAAGGTGTGGAAAAACGTATCTCTTAACACAACTTGTTGCAAGATGCATTACCCAGTGTAACGTTATATTCATAAATCTCAGTCACAAAATGGATCTACAAGTGTTTGGCAGAGTTATTGGTAATGTTGTAAAGGATTCCAATAAAAATGCATCATCTGTTGAGTTGGAAGAGATTACTGATAAATGTATGGATTCATTAGAAATAATAAATTGTTATACATCAAAGCAATTTGAAATTGCGCTAAAATGTCTTGAACGTATGTTACTTGACAATGAGAGGATTAGTTTGATTGCGGTGGACACAATTGGAGAATTCTATTGGCTTGATTTAAATCCAAAGATGCGCCTACGTAAATATACATACTACATGAATTGGCTGGCACGTTTACGTTGGATTTGTAATAGATTTCACGTTTCTTGTATGTACACAGTCGACAGTAGCTTTCTTAAATATCATAATACACCCTCAAGGTCCATATTAATAGATCACAGAATACAAATGAATTATTTAAAAAATAAGCAACGCACATTAAATAACAAAAACATATTTATAAACGATAAGGGAGTTCATTTTGAAGAAAAATAAACCATTTTGATTTCTCCAAAAGCGCCCGCTCTTATATTAATGTTCGATATATCGATAAAATATGTATAGTTTTGAAGCACTAGAACTTCGTACTTACAGCATATCGATAGCTTTTATACTTGTCTGTCATCTCTGATTTTTCTGCTTAACGCGTCGAAAAAACGTGCAAGTGCTAATTCACCAGTTACCGATTTAATTAAAAAAAATATATTTTAATAATG
The DNA here is from genome assembly GCA_037044455.1 of Zygothrica quintamaculata. Taxonomy (NCBI): domain Eukaryota; kingdom Metazoa; phylum Arthropoda; class Insecta; order Diptera; family Drosophilidae; genus Zygothrica; species Zygothrica quintamaculata. Next base: position 45,907 of record JBAMBS010002056.1, read on the forward strand.
GGTGTACAGGTCGTTCCAATTTCTCCTGGTGATGGTAAGAGTCAAACTTATAAATTTTTTGTTAAATTAGTTTCAAACGCAAGTTAAAATTAACTCTAACCTAAGACTTGCGGCACTTTTAGTTCCGTTCTCTTTATAAGTATGTACAATAGTATGTGTGTATCTCATATTCTCGCGCATTCGTTTTACAGGTAGCACTTTTCCCAAGAATGGCCAAAAAGTGTCAGTTCATTACACTGGTACTTTGGATGATGGAACCAAGGTAGGTGTACATAAAAAAATATAGTGAATAATTTATTAACATATAAATTTGTGAATTATTTATATAGTTCGATTCTTCACGGGACCGCAACAAGCCATTCAAGTTTACAATTGGCAAAGGTGAGGTTATTCGAGGCTGGGATGAGGGCGTTGCTCAGCTTAGCGTTGGTCAAAGAGCTAAGTTAGTCTGCTCACCCGATTACGCCTATGGCAGCCGTGGTCACCCAGGTGTCATTCCTCCCAACGCTACCTTGACATTCGACGTTGAGTTGCTCAAGGTCGAATAATCAGTTGAGAAGAGGGAAAAGCCGAAGCACAAAGATATGTGTATGTGGGTGTATTTAACAAAGAGAGAGAGGGAAGAACTCACCCTTTGCATTTTTAGTTGTTAAGTGCAACACGTACATACACACTTATCAGCTTGACAATGGTATGCTTCGGCTTTAAAACAGAACCAAACAAAATGAATAGCATTTAATTTTATTCAAAAGAAAGTGGCCAAATATGGTCAATAAAATTAGATTTAATTACCAACCCAGGTTATTGAAAAGGAAAACGCATTATCTACGCATACAAATAAACATTTATTCAAGTGAAATATTAAAAGATGATATATTATTCGTTTTTGCATACGACGTCCATTATCTGATCAATTATCTCAAAGCGCTCCCTCTCGTATTTTTGTACGTGCTTAAGCCAGTGGCTACGCACTTGCTTCCAACGTGTTTTATTTGCAGCCAAGAGTTCATCCTTCCCAGCGCCTTTTAATTTCTCATCATTATTGGACTTAAGTACTGGAGGAATTGGTGAGATATCTGTCTTACGAGCCTTTGGCATTTCTTTTAAAGATGTAATTTCTCCGCTTATCAACTTGGCCAACACCTCTTCCGCATCATTTTCACGTTTGGGCTCCGTGACAGAACCATCAGTATTAAAAAGAGCCACGTTGGGATTACGTGGTTGGTTAGCCATCCACGCACGGCATATAGGATAGAGTGGAGTTTTGTCCTTATATTTCGACAGGTCCAAGCTTCGTTCAAACAAGCGCATAACGTACGATTCACTGTGAGACTTTTGTAATGCACTAGTGTTTGCTTCTTTTTTGTAAAGCGATCGCTTGGTTTTTGATCGTTGAGCATTTTCTGTTAGTGAAGTTTTTGTTATTGCTGAAACGGACTTCATTTCTGACTGTTGCTTCATATTGTACTGGGCACGCTGTTGTTTCTGCAGTAGTAACTTTTTCGAAGGACGTCCTCTTATGGGCAGCTCGGATTCTATGTCATCGTCTATTTCAAGCATCGGCAGTGGACCTTCTGGGTCATCTTTAGGGGTTTCTTTTTTTGATTCACGACTACGTAGTGATGTTTCACTAGCAGCACCACGCTGCGATTTCTTTGGAGTAACTTTCATGCTGATTAAGAAAGTGTTATTTTTGTTTTCAATTTATACAAATTTTTCAAATACAATTTCAGTGAATGTCAAATTTGATAGTGGTGAGCCATACGCAAACTGATGCCGATAGTGAGGAAGGTAATCGATATATCATTAAGTTGTTATTGCTTTAACTCACTTGAAATGGTTATAACAAGAGGGATGTCATTAATTAGTAAGCAATAGCACAAATATTTATAATTTCTCTAGCTAATTTATAATTATTAAAACTGTTTTATATAGATGACCGTTCAGCAATTTTTTATATTCATTTTAGAACTCTGGCAACACTAAAGGAGAGTGTTTCGTATCATACGAATCGTATGTGTTGTGTTTTGGCCTTTGATTATTGCTGTTTGTGACTCTCTTGTAATGCAACCGTTTAAGTTGCTTTAAAACCACGGTACGGTCCGGTTGTTCGCGGAGAACGCATAGGTTTTGTATTGCAAAAGAAAACAATTTAAATACATTAAGAAAATAATTAATATGTAGTAAATAACGTATAAAAAATTTTTAGTGATTAAAAAGTGTAAAGTTACAACTTTTTTTTTAAAGACATAGTAGTAGTTTAAACTGAACTGTTATTTCAGTTATATAAAAAATATCAGAAAACAGTAACCAGAGATTTACAGTAAGTTTGCATTTTTGCATTGTTTCGTGTGTTTTATCAGTTCGCCTCTTATTTGCGTATATATGTATATATTTTGTTCCTCTGATGCATTTTACGTCTTGCTCTTTGTTTTGTTGTTGAGCGAAACGCTCGTTCGCTCTTCCAAGCACCACGCACTCACAAATGCAGGCAAGCAATAGTCTCTATTCTCTCCCCTTTCTCACATCGGTCTTTTCGTATTACTGCGTCGTTATCTTTTGTGCTTTCGCTTCTCCCCCACATGTTCCCAAAATTTACTTTTCTTAGCTATTTATAGTTACGATTTACTTTTGCTAATATTTTTACTACAATTTAATTCAGAAAATCATTGTTTTTGCGAATATCTAAAAGTTTGAAAGTATTAGCTAATGATTGAAAGGAAGTGTGGTCACACCAGTTGGACATTTGTTGACAACCGACAGTATATTTTGTATATGTTATTTCTGAAAGTGTTAAGTGTATGAAGCACACATATCTTTATAAATATATTTATATATATGAACATGTGTGTAGACCACAATCGCTATCAGATTCGCACAACAGTAAATTTTGTTTTTTCAACATGCCTACGGCAGTCACTGGAGCCTAGTCCAATCAGATGGCTGCTCATAGTTTCACAGTTGTAGTTGTAGTGTACCGTGTGTCTCGTTATGTCTTTCTATAGGTTCGCTGAACTTAATTTAAAGTATTTTTATGGGTATTATACATAAATATATATATGTACTCATGTATTGATGAGAAGCACACAGATATATATCTGTGAGCTAGTTGTTTGTAAAATATTGTTAGGGGTGGTAGATCGGGCTAGACGTTTTAATTTTAACGCATCCTACAACGCATGATTAACGGTTCGAATCATGCTCAGCCCGTGCTTGTTGGCTTCTTAGACGAAACCCACGTTATTTGGCCGTAACTACATGGGCAACAGTAATTTTTTATTTATTTATTTATTTTTTTTTTAATATTTTTTTACGCGGTTGCAAATGAATGGAACTGAAATATTAGAATACAATTGCAAATTATCTGAAATCATCAGAATTTTAAATTAGTGCTGGCAACTCAGCTGTTTGGCTTCACTAGATATGTCTGTATTGTTAAAGTAATACCAACCCATTGCAATTTGTGAACTTTACTATTATCTTTATCATTGTTGTACCCAAAATCGTAGATAAATTTATATCTATATATATAAAAGAGGTTTTTAAAACTTAAGTTAGCTATCTCTTATGATTTTTCTTGCCATATATTTAGCTCGGCTTATCAACACTTGGCACCACTGTTACAATAGTCAAACTAATGACAATTGCACCCTCTCTCTCTCTCTCTTTATCTAAGTGTGTTTCTTCCTCTCTCTGTTTTAACTTTTTGTGACGTAATTGAGAGTCGTTGCAATCGAATTTGATGTTTTGGTCTTATAAGAAGTAAATGCGCAAACTGGTTTTGAGAGCATGAACTGCGCCGCACCAAAACAAACTTGGTATTTATATCGTTTTCAACGTGTATAGACTATAGATGAGTGCGTAATTCCAGCAACAGACTATATTTCTTTTATTGTATATGGAAACAGATTGTAAACAAAACACAATCAAATTTTGTTTTAGAGCAACGGCCTTGACATGATTACAACACATCAAAACATCAATTGTACGTTTAAACATAAACAAATATCTCAATATACCCAAAACTTCAAAAACGAAATAATAGATATACAAAAACGTGTTCCTCTCTTACTAATGACTGCACTTTATAGTTTTTTTTATTTTTTTTTATCACTTTTGAAGTCATTCTATATATATAAACAGACCTCCCCTTCGAAGGTTGCACACTGATGACATCATCTGTTGAGCGTCGTCTTTGACAATATTCGTGGGTCTTAGTGTTGAGGGCGGGGTAGAGAAAATCAAAAGAGTACCACCTTATAAATAAGAAAACTTAAGAGACCTTTGTTGCATTTTATGTACCTATGCAGCGACTTGTTTTAAGGCGCCTACGCAAAAAATTTCCAAAATATAAATTTATATTAACAGTACAACTGGTTTGCTATGTTGCCTATTAACAGGCTCTCGTGTTAACGCACTCTGATCTCTATATATTAATAGTAAGGTTGACTCGGAAGTGGGACTGTTTGTGTGGGAGTGGAAGTGTTGCTAGGCAGTGGGGTGATGGCGAAAGTGGGTCAACTTATTGTATATAAACGTTATCGGCACGCTAACTTGTCAACGCATCAACCTGCCCCTAAAGCATTTGCCCTAGTTATTAGTAAATGTATATATACATATATTGGGGCTTAATTTTTATTTGTTAATTAAGCACAACTCAATAAAAAACCGTTATGTTTCCATATACCCTGACCCCAACCACTTTTAGTATTAGGATCTATTAAAACTAATTATATAGTTATATAAATAATTATAATATTATATATTTCAGCGTTATTAAAAACATTTGTGATTGTTTGACAAAGAAAGGAGGATAGTGAGATAACCCAAGAACGTAAGAGGGAGAGAGAGAGACAGATAAATAGACAAGTGCATAGAGAGACGCACGATCATGGGTCAAATAGTTGGATATATGCCGACCAATGTAGCAGAAGTATTTGGTAATCGAAGGAAACGTAGACGTAGTACGGAATCAAATACTTCTGAACAGGATAGGGAACGGTCGGAGCTTGAATCTAGTTCGCCAAAAAAGTAAGTTATCTTAAAAGCTATTGTTTCTTATACTAAGTTAATTTTTTTTCTTCTTTTGTTTTTAGGAAGAAACTATTGACAACAACTCAGTACATATATAAGGCACTGTTTAAGGAGGAGAAAAATTCAGATGTTTCTGTTATGGCCTTGAATAAGGTATGGCACCTGCACAAGGTGTATCTTTGTCAGAGTCCATACTTTTACACAATGTTCAATGGAACGTGGAAGGAGTCACAACAGAATTTTGTACACATTAAGATACTCGACGATCGGATTAACGTGGATAGCCTGGACGCAGTATTTGGCTCCATGTACTCAGACGAGATTGAAATAGATGCCAAAGACGTAATATCCGTATTAGCAACGGCTACTCTATTCCATCTAGATGGAATCATTGACAGATGTGCTGAGGTTATGATAGATACCATCAATGCTGAAACTGCCATACATTACTATGAGGCTGCCTGCCAATATGGTGTAATAAGTGTGAAGAAGTCAACCTTTCAATGGTTTCAAATCAATTTGCTCAGCATTTATAATAAGCATCCCAATCTGTTGCGGCACATCTCAATTGAGTTGATGAGCGCGCTTACTGCTAGCCATGATTTGTATGTGTTGCAAACAGAATTCTCATTGTACACATTGCTGCGCACATGGATGTTCTTGCAGCTGCATCCCCAATATGATCCAGAAGATCCTGTGCAACGTGCTGAAGCACTAAAAACACAACAACGTCTTGTAAATGCTGGCGTGGAGACGCATACACCCAGTGTAGATGTTGTGCAATGGACATACTTTGCCGGTCGCATGGAGGAGCGCTCCTTTCTTGCTACACCCCAAGGACAGCCATATATATGCGTTTTCCAAAAACTACGTACACAGTATCTAACAAATCACTATATGGATCTGAAGATAATATTCAATGACAATATTATACCCAAAGAATGGCTCTATAACCATATTCATAGTCATTGGGATGTATTGCTCAGAATCGATCATGGCCAAGAAGATGGGTAAGTAGTTATTACAATCATATGCAAAGATTAGATGAATCTACTAATTGATTATATTTTGTTAAATAGAAGTCCGCAACAGGTGGATAAGGAGCAATTTTTTGAGAACTGCATGCGCTGTGGTCGCTTATTGATTGAACCCGGCTATCAAAAGTGGCGTTGGACGGGCTTTAACTATGGAATGGATCTCATACTTATAATGGACTCACGCAGACTGAATATAAGACGTCATCATCGTCATGAACACGAGCGTGTTTTGAGTCTGCAAACAAAGCGAAAATTTATGATACGCACCACAGTAACATCTATTAATGAGCAGCGACAGGCGATATTTACTCAAAGCTCAGAGATTACAACAATGACATTGGAAAAGAATGAGGAATTGTCACTGATGGTTCTCGATCCCAAATTAGTGCATCCATTGCTTATCTCCATTAATATGCTTGCGGTAATGCCGCCAAATCAAAGCTTCAAGGAAATTGTCCCACAAAGCGAAGAGACAGCACTGTCCAATGCAGGTGTACCCATATCAGAGATTGGCGCTAGTTGTGAACGGCCTATAACACCAGCCAATGCTGATGATTCTGCTGTCTGTGTTGGCACTGATACGGATGCTTCAACACCATCTCCACCAACTGGACGTTTCAATTGGTTAAATGCTGTCATTAACAGCGGCGATGAGGCATTATTTCGCGATGTAGCGTGCTGAGCGCGTATCCATATACATATCAGCTTTCCTGACATCTTTCTTATTCTATTTACCTTGTTATCACAACAATCATACCCTATTATGTTCAAGGACTCGTAAGGACCTTTACAATCCTTTCTAGTGTTTCTGTAATTGTACATTCGTTTTCAAATGTCAACACAACTATTTTGTACATTATATTATTATATTTCCATTTAATTAACGCAACTCAAATTATCGCTGCTATATATTAACACTTTCCCTATATATATATATATATATTTATATTATATATATTTGTGTATATTTTTGTATATCTCTTCGACATTAACAGATAAATAGTTATTATAATTTTTTTACCTACTTAGTAGCAAAGCATCTTAGGCTTAACACGCACATAATCTGTGCACTCGCACATCGGTGTTATACTTATATATATATACATATAAACTTACAAATGCATACATGTTAATGTATAATAGAATTGTATATAGTTATCTATATATACACTTAATAATTATCTATGTTATAACAGAATTAAGCTCTTAAACTTAAGTAACAAAAACCGCGGCAATCGAACGTATTCGAAACATATTCGAATTTTCAACTGCTTCCACTCCAAACAAAATATTATTAAATGTCCAACTAAACCCAACGCATTTCAAAAACTGTAACTAAATTATTATTAAAAGTGTGAATTTTTTTCATAACAACAAAAAACGAATGTGATTGAGTAAGATATACGAATCGTGGCGGGCTTCATCTGCAGTAGTCGAAACTATATTGCTGTAAAGTTTCCATTGTAGATGTTCAATTTAAACTGTCAATTTACTTTTGCTAAGTTTAAAAAAAAAAAGTTAAAACGGAGTCGAACGCAAACATAAGGGTACTTACCAATACTTTGGAGCTTAGCAGAAAATAAAAACTAAAATTTAAGTGCAAGTGAAAGACTTTTAGTTTTTAATTCGAAATCAGGTTTTCGATTCTTTTACTTCATAGTTCAAAATATATACTAGGTCCAAGTTAATATAAATAATAACACAATAAGAAAACAAAAAATTAAATGTACTTCTTTTAAGATAGCTGTGCATAACTAGATGCGAACGTTGCCGTCACTTTTTGCCATAATGAATAGCTAAGAAAACGATAGCAGCTATACAGCTTCCAACTATCACCACGATTAAACCCGCCATACGCAATCTTATCATTTTACGGTTGTGCGCTTCACGTTCCTCGTTCGTTATCTGCATTTTGTTGCGCTTTTAAGGTAATTTCATAATATATACTAAATAAAAATTAATACTGAATTTAACAGTTACAAAAATTTATCTGAAATCATATTGTAGCTAACTGTGACTACTGAAACTTATATTCCAGATTATCGGTGTCTGGCTGAAAATGGGAATTTTTAATCATTTCATTTGGTATGTCAGAATATTCATTAAGAAATTTTATGACATAACCATCCGGTAGTTCGCTTATGAGCATCACATCCATTTCGTTATTTAGAAGTTTGCTTTTGAGGAAATCCTTGTACTCAGCAGTTTGACGTTTCGGCATCGATGGGCTGCATTTGATACCTTCAATAAAACAATTGATGGCACGGTGTGGTTTTAGGCTGATGGCATTATCGCATTGAGCCAGAGAGTTAATAGTCACAAATTCCGTATTACCATAGTCCACATAAAAGATATTATATATGCCATCATTGACTTCCATTACCTGACCACGATAGTAATTCTCATCGATGTAACGTGCTAGAACCATGTCCAAAGGAAGCGGATTACGTTTAAACAATTGCTGCGACTGGGACACTTCATTCCTGCTCCAAACCAATGGAGGTAAGTCATCAACAAAATTTACATACAACTGTGTGGCACTTTTAACATGTGTAACCAAAACGCTCACAACGCAACCCAAATCCTTACGCGCATGTGTTACATAAATGGTTTCTGGCAAAGCTTCGGTTAGTTCAGTGTCCTTTGTTGCACCGTGCGATGCAAAACGCTCATGTACAAGGAGGCATTTGGATCCTAGTAGTTAGAAATTAAAGGTTATCAAATATATTTTCATAAGTGGACTTCGTACAATAGTTACCTTTAAAACAACCATTTAACTGCGGATCATAGTGACGACAAATGCGCTGATCATCCTTGGGCTTGTAACCAAGCACCGCTTTGACAGCATCACTCGTACATTTTTCCGTTGTCTCAAGCATTTCCATAGCTGCATCACTTAATACGGTATATGAATTGTTGACTCCATTTGTCCCTCGATTTAAAGTTGTCTTTGAGTCGTCACAATTCTTTTCAGTGCTTTCAGAATTACATGAGGGTTGAGCATTTTCTAATCTTTGTTCGTTCTCCAAAAATTCTACATCCAAGTGGTGTTCATTTTTTGCCAGTATACGTAGTGTGACATACTCAAACACGTAGTTGCTCATGTGGGACACTTTACAGTTACGCAAATAGCATCTGATGGCCATAGCTGGCAGTGCCTTCACATTTAAAGGCAGTGAGTAAATAATCTCATCCCCATCCAAATGAATATGTTCACCATATTCTAGTAAATAAGCATCGTATCCGCCACCCATTGTATAGCTATTGATCAATACACGGGGTGTGATCTGCTCCTGTGCATCATAAACGGCGAAGACTTCACCAAAGTCAGGAAGTTGCTCCAGTCTCTTTAATGGAATTTGGCAGGCAAGTATGTTTTTTAATGGTACAGTTTCAGGTATCCATTTCACCACATATATACAATTATCCACTATATTCACATGCATTACAGAAACCTGCACGACACTGCCTATAGCAAAGGATGATATATTTTTTGTTAATTTATTATAAACGTCTTTAGTTAGCATTTCCTTTCCACCCTTCGGAGGCAACAACTTTATGGGTCGGCATGAGCTAGGCAATACTGTCGTAGATGAATCTATATCGTTTTGGAACTTCGTTGACGAATCTTTTTGCACAGTTGGATTATGTGAATAGTCCAGAAATGGATTATTATTACTTTGATTATGGATTACAAGGTCCAACGATTCTACTGTATTTGCCTTAGCTGGTGCCGATTCTAATTCGCCCACCATAATGCCATCCAAATTTGTATGATTTGTATTGTTGTTGTGTAGATCCAGGTATTGGCGCTCTAATGGTGAAATTGTATTTATACTCTTCGACTTCATAGTCTTCACAGGAGCCAAGGATCGCTTTATGTTTATGTTTAAATTTAACTTTATAATATATTCATTCAGCTCGTTAACATTGCTCAATAGATAATTGTGTGAAGAAATAATGTTTTCGTCAACGTGACCACCATGAGAACAATTTTCCACAAGATTTTGCTTAACAGCATTTATTTCCTTTTGATATGAAATAAGGTTTGATGTTAATTTGTGTATATTGCGTTCAAAGAGTAACAAAATCTCTGTTAAATCGTCAAAATTCATTATATTTTAAGTTATTTTAAAAATTTTAATTTTTTTTTATTAAAATCAAAAACGCGGCAAAACTAATTAGAAGCTAATGGATTGTAGAACGTTTTACAGTACTATATGAGTTCTGTTAGCTATCGATACAAACTGTTTGTAATAATCGATATATCAATTTTTCTGAAGTTGCTAAGCACTAATTTTTTTTAAGTTACCCAACACTAGTTCATATGCCGCATAAAACGCGCTTCTTTACATTTATACCTGTTGTTTTTTCTTAAAAATACTTAATAATAATACCTTTGAAAATGGATGAAGATATGGTGCCGCTATTTGTATGATAAAATGTTATGTAAACATATTGAAACAATAGTTAATAGTTTTTGTGATTTAGGAATTGGGTGATGTGCTATCTACACGCTGCGGCAACACACTCACTGCAAACTTTGTGCCCGGCGGATCCAAAATCGCGCTAAATGCGTACCGCCCTATTAAATGGAATACTCCTGACACACCAAGTGAATCGCAAGGCGACGATCCAGTGCTGATTTACATGGCGCAGGAATCGACTCTTTTTACGGAACCAATGCTGCGCAGTTTATTGTCAGAAACAATTTCAACTTTCACAACGCTTCAAACTCTAGGAAAAAGTGATAAGGCAGCATCCAAAAAGATTACAGAGTATATAAAAATATCACGTACTTATCGTAGCATAGTTCGTTGCTGCCTGGAAAAGCTGGATCATGCCAAGAAATCACCAGAAGTGCAAATGGATGAATTGAAAGAAGACCGCTACACAGAAGCAACTATTACTTTTTATGCAATTGAATGCCTTTGGCATCTTTTCGAGATACTCTACATGCAGAAACAGCAAAATCAGTTAATTGTGGCACAGCTACTTGAATGGACACGGTTTCATTATCCACAAACCGAGGATAATGCAACAGATCTGTTGCTTATGGCAGAGGAAGCTAGCGAATGCGATAACTATTGGGACACACTAAAAACACTGATAATGCTAGGCCAGTTAGATGTTACACGTGCCATATTGTCGCAGCATCGTAAATTCAACCAAGCTGCTTATCAAACAGCTGAACAGGTGCTCAAGGCAATGCCCGTTTATCAGGATGGATATGCGCTACAAAAGTTTTCTTCACAGTGGGAATACTGGCATGTAGATTTGGAGCGAAAATTAGCAGCTCATACGTTTGCAGCTGAACCGGAACTAGAGTTTCTTATGCATTTAGTAACAGGTAGCAACGAGCATTGGAATGCTGAACTGAAAAATGCCCGAGACTGGTATGAGTTCTTGCCTGGTTATTTGCTTTATACCAGACCAGCTTGCAAGCCCTTTGAGTTAAGGATTGCAGCTACTAGTTGGCTAAACCGTTGGGCTCAGATTCATCCCGACTGGCAGATGACGCAATTAAGTCGCATGGTTATGCAGCTTATGGAACATGATATCAAGCTCTTCGTCTATGATATACAGAAACTAAACGACAATCATTGGTTTTCCACTCATCTTATCGACCTTATCTACCACACAGATCAGCTCAAGGCGTATTTCGAACAGCATAATATGTAAGCGACATAAAGTTGTCCTTAGTGTTACAATGAATAATGTACTTCATTTGAATTTGTTTAGAGACTTCCCTGGATTGCGGCAATCGATGATCTATGAGTATGGCAGCTATTTAATGACCTCGCATAATCTCTGGCAACTGGGTATTGATTATTTGGACTGCTGTCAAGAGGAGGGCATGTCGGCTATTGAGCTGCTCTTGCCACGCATTCCAATTCTGACTGAACGTCAAGCTTTCAAGATAATAGGATTGGCCAGACAGCGTGGTCTGACAAATATTGAACAGGATATCTGCAAGGTGCTTTCCAAGCGTGCATATAATGATCAGCGCTATGGCAGCGCCCTGGAGTGGGCAATACGCTCAAAGGACGTATTGCTGGTGACGGCTATAGCGGACTATATACTAAAGGTAACTTGTTGATAACCTGTACTGATTTTCTAGATAATATTAGAAGTCAATTCGTAGAACTATTCCAACACGGGAATTATGCTTTGCCCAGATGTTATAACAAGCATTGGTGCACGTATGTTTGTTGCACCGCGTTTGGTGTTCCTGTCCAAGTACTATGAGTTCTATGATTTCTATCGTCAACGTGATTTTCTGTCCAGCTCTGAGCTACTAATCAATCTACTGGCTTCGAAAATAACACCCGATTAGTAAGTTTTTATTATATATATATATATATATATATATTATTTATATATATTTTCAACTGTAGCTTCTGGCCCTCATTGCTTATCGATGCATTGCCGCTGCTGGAATCAGAGGATCCTAAAATATTTGCCAAGGAAACAATTGCTATACTACAGCATTTAGAAATGGAGCTCGTACCGCTGATTGAGCGTAATAAATTAAATACTGCCAAGTTCCCCAACGTAAGTAAACCAAAAATTTATCCAATTTAATTTTATATATATTATATATAAGCCTATGCATATTAAATACACGCATAGCATACATCGAAGACTATATTTAAGGACTATCGCGTTGAGAATGTCGAGGAGATATTGGATTTAATGCGTTTGGCATGTGCACGCAATTTGGCGCGAGCTTTAATCATCGAGAATACAGAGCAGATATCATAACTTAAATTTAATTTCAAGAAAACAAAAGGCCAATTATAATAGTTTAATTTACTTTGTATTTTTACTTTCCAATATATCGTATTTATAATTTGTTTGTAAACTTGTATTGCATTACTAATTTTCATATTAATGATACGATTTTTATTTGTTTTTTTTGTGCCTCTTTAACTGCTATATATCATAGATTATTTCTATATAATTATTGTAAGTACGAGTACCAACAATTCTATTTATATGTCCAAATCGTTTTTCAATAATATGTAACTCAACAGAGCAGAAATTTAAAATTTGAATTTAAGCTTTTTGTAACATGTTTTGGATATTTTGTTCTTGAGACACTGCTACTAAACTATAGGTCATATACACTCATATGTTTATAATATATATATATATATATAATTCCATATTTATATATATATAAATATATATATATATATATATATATATTTAAGGCAAATTAAAATGCTTAAGCCAAAACTTAAAAGTAAAAATTTTAAGAACCTAAAATGTACTATAGGTAGGATACATAATAATGTATATAGCTGCATAGAGTTTAAGGTTTTATATTCTAAAAACTAACAAACAACGCACAGAGCACAATGGTTTAGTACGTATACATAAAATATGTTATAACTAAATTTATAATTTTCTTTAATTATTATGAGAATCGCACGGCCTTGTACTAACGGAAATACATACACAAATTCAGAAGTTAAAAAAAAAAAAAAACAAAAAGAGGTAAAGCAACATATACTTTGATTATATATATACTAAAACTAATAATTAACCAAGTTCTTAAACAGATATTTGCAGAACTGAAGCGAAACATAAAGAAAGGCTTATATAGAAATTGTTTGAATTGATCCTAACAGGAGACATAACTTTAAAAGTGGAATGCCTCAACTTGTACGGGTAGAAGGAATACAATCATTGGTACGAGTATGTACTTGGATGAGTATATAATATGGATAGATTTGGATGTGTGAAAATCCTACCGACTGTCCTGGTTGCTTGGCATAATAATACGGTCAACCAGTGTAAACATCCTTGGATTGGAATTACGGCCAATTGTAGTGTGATATTTGATTGTGAGTACAAGTATTTATACTAAAATGTTATATATGCGCGTATATATATAGCTTCAAGGTTGTTATGGATAGGTTCTAGTTATGCTTCGCTGTGGTAACTGAGGCCACTGCTGCTGCGCTTGACGATGATGCTGTTGTGGTAGCGGTTGCCGCAACAGCAGCAGTTGCTGCTGCAGCAGCTGCAGCAATGGCTGTGGCAGCAGCACTGCCGCTTGTTATCGATCCTAGGCGAGATAATGAAGGTTCCCGCTTAGGTGGTACTATTGGTTTGGTCGGTATAGGTGGCGGTGCGCCACGTGCACCGGCTGGCGGTACAGTCACAGGTGGTACAGCGATGGGAACTGGATGTGGATGCGGCGGTGTTACCGTCTGATCCAATGCTGCAGCAGCAGCCAGAGCAGCATACTTGCCGCCCGGCGCACGTTGTATGGTGGCTGTTGGCTGCATTTTAGCCGGTGAAGGCGATGGTGGAGCAACAACAGCAGCAGCACTAGGTGCAGCAGCATTACCATCCGATGTATTGGCGGTGCTACTGCTACTGTTGTGATTAATGGCAACCAAAGTTGATGGAGCCGTTGGAGCGCTGGCGACACCCGTTGGTACTGTAGCAATACCAACAGCAGCGCTGCGTATATTTTGACCTGGCACAATGGATCGTGCTATGCCCGTTTGGGGGCCTGACACAGGCATGCTAGTCACTGTTGCGGTTGGCTGCACAATCTTAGCTATGTTTACTATTGGTGTGGCACATGCATCTTCTGGAAGATTCCAAAATAATTAAATTAGCAAAAAATAATCCATCAAATCACATCAAACGAAACAACACAAAAGTGGAACTAATCTTCGGCACTAAGAAGCTCTAATTAAAATATACCCCATTATATACCTTTGCAGATACAATAAGATATGGACTTAATATGACAAAACAAAACCAATTCCAATGCTTCACCGAAACCAAACCCAAATTTAAAACTATTTTCGAAAAGAATTCAGTGAAATTTTTTTAGTGTTTTGATTATTAAAATAGATTTCATCCAATTTTGGAAATATAAAAATAACAAAAATTAAAAAATTCACAGTATGCACAGACTGAACAAAAAGTATTATATATATATATATATATATATATAATGATTTCATACCCTCTGCAATTAGTACAAAATATATGTTGAAGTGAGCTGAGAAGCCATAAGTGAAAAAGGTGTAGAAATGTGTGCTTGATGAAAGCGTGTACAAAACAGAATAAAATACACAAAAAAAAAAAACAAATAAATTAAAAGCTGCTAAATAAAATTATATTTATAACGTAATACCAGACCAAACAGAAGACAACTTTAAAAATTCTCATCAAATCTAAACGCTTAAAACGTTGCATCGTTGTTTGTCTACAAGTTGAGCTTCGGCTGGCATATACTACAGTGTTATTGGAGAATAGTGAATGGTGAAGGGTGAAGTGTAGATGCACAAGTTTGATAAGGTGCAGTCATCACAGATATAATAAATAAAAAAAAGATGAGCACAGGGAAAGAGAAAACAAATCACCTTGCAATTTGCGTAAGATATTTTTCTAACAAAATATTTCATCTTCGAGAGGTACACGAAAAAAAATAAAACGTTTCATAGAATTAATGAAAAAAATTTTAAATAATTAAAAAAGAAAATGATTAACATAATTATAAAAACAGCCAAGATGGGAGTAAAACTCGAAAGCACCTACCGCTAAATTGGCGTGCCTTGACGGTAGCAGTAACCGTTGAGCTGCTTGTTGCCAGTTGTTGTTGATGTTGTTTTTTTAATGCCTCGTGTTCGCTGCGTAATGTGTTTAGCTCCTGTTCCAGATCCTTAACACTGTTAAAGTTCAGATAATGTTTAAGTTTTTGTATAAAAGTGTAAAAAAATACAAACAAACCGTTGCTCTTCCTTGGCCAATTTGGCTAACATTGCTTTACGTTCTGTTTCCATTGATTGAGTTTGCTTCTCAAGCTCTTCCTCCATACGCAGTGACTTTTTGCTCTCCTCCTCAAGACCTTCGGCAATGGTATCGGAGCGCTGCTTTTCTTCGGCTAGAATTTGAGCGAGGTCCTCGGAACGTTTACCTAAAAGGTATTTAAAAACATATCATATTAAAAATAGTTATTATAAATTTAGCTGTTAACGCATACCCTCCTCAATGTACTTCATTAATATCTTTTTACGTTCAGCGATCAGCAGCAGCACTATTTGTTTTTGCCTATTCCGTTCATATTCAAGCGTTTCTTGCAACTTCTTGAGATCCTTTTCCATATTCGCGACCTGCGCATGTTCTGCCTCTAGCTGCTGCTTCAACTTAGTACGTTCTATTTCTAGGCCATACGTTATGTCATCACCCTGGGCGTTATCATTCTCATGCTTTCGCCTTTCCTCCTCAAGCTGCTGCAGCATCCGCTGATTGTTCTCCAACGACTCGGTAAGTATGTTAACCATACGTACATGAGTTCCGCGCTGTTTACTAACCATTTGATACTGTTGCTCCATTTGCTGTTCAATAATTTGTCGCACTTCCATTTCAGCTTGTGCTGCTTGCGTGGATGACTCTCGTGATATTAAATTACCATTTAGTGCAATCTTATCCCGAAACAGTGATGCATATGGATCGTTTGGTTGAACACGCTTTGTCCGCAATTGGGTAATTAATTGCTTGACGCGCTCATTACGCAGTGCCGCAATGCAAACATCACGTGCCTGTAGTTCACCCTCCAAATAATAAAGCATTTTTACCAGTTCGCTATGAGGAAGCTCAGTGCGTCCATTACCCAGCTGCTGCTGCTGTTGTTGTTGCTGCAGCTTTTGACCTGCACCCGGTTTCATTGTCTGAAATTCATGGGTGGCATTTACGGTATCGCTGTTGCTACAAACGGTACTTGCCGATGCACAGTTGATTTCCAACTCATGCTCGGATGCGTTTGTACTGGAGTTTTGCTCCATTCTCCTGGTTTTTCTTTACAGCATACAAGAACTTTCAATAGCAGATTTTAAGGCTGTCTAGCACTTTTCTGACTGATTTTAAAATATATGCTTTTTATTGCACTTTATGCCGCTATTTTTCTCTATTCAAATGGCATTTTAATGGCTTTAATTTTCTATAATTTGCTTAATTCTATGCAACAAAAATTCTTTGTTGCCGTGAGAAAAACTGGATACTTTTTGCAAGAGATGGACCTTTTTTTATATTTTCGATATATTTTTTACAAAGTGCCCATCACTAAGTGAATAGCAAAATTGATCCACACGCGGATGGCTCAAGTCAACTAACGTAAAGCCATAAAACAATTTTTTTTTTTTATTATTTTTTCATACTTAAATTTAACTTTATAAACTTAAAATAATGATACAATCATATAACCGTTTTTCATAGTGAGAATTAGTGTCAAATTGTATTGAATTGATAGTTGCTTATCGATAGAATAAATATCGTTGGTCAATACAGAGCACTATGTGCTTTTTTAAGACTGAAACAATATTGAAAAAGAAAAACCAAGAAATTACACAAATCACTTAATTTATTAATAACATAATAAGAAAATAACTATTTTCTATATACAAATGGCTTGGCCGTATTATAAGCCAAAGAATTGCGTATCCGCTTTCCTACCAAACGATCAGCTAGTGGTATTAGTGCGGGCTCACGTACATAAATTCCTGTTGCATGCGGTGTCCATACACGGAAAGTGCACTTTGAGTTCTCCGAAAGAACCAGGCCCAGCCAGCCAGCGGAGCTTAATGTTATATCACACTTGAGTTTTTTCTCAGACTGTGTTTTTTCATACGCATCGCTCTGCACCACAATATCCTGTTTTTTGCACTGGAGTCCTGGCCATCGCTGCAAACGTGTTGCATCCCCGCTAGGAACGGCCAGCAAAGGGGTACCCAAAAAACGCTTATAAATGTCTTCAGCACCCTGAGTGTCCGTAATGATCAGTGGTAGTGTTTCAGCTGAGAAAACAAAAAGTTTCAGCCATTCACTGGTGGTGTGCAGTAAATCAATGCGTGCCAAACCACCTAATAGTAAGGACATGTTTTCAGAAAGACGAACTGCTCGCGGTTTAATCATTTTTGTGGGTTGCAAATCCAGTAACTCCTGCGTTGTAAGCAAGGGCGTAAGTTGGTCCGGTTGCATAACGCCAGGTGTATCATAGACCCAACGAGCCTGCTGGTATTCAGATTTACGGTCGTTTAGCGTTGTTATGGGTTGTGTACCAGTTGGCATTGCGAATACATCATCCGTTTCTGAACGACGCTCAAAGGTACGTCCCACGTTTCCAACAAGTTGAGCTGCTGTCACATTACCTGTTTCTTTGACCTGATCCCGACGTAGTTTTTCCAAAGCCGAACGCTCTGCTCGTTCCGAAAACAGTCGCTTAAAACGTTGGTATACGCGTATTTCAGACGGTCGCAATATAGGAAACTTGAGCATTTGTAGCGTTGTACCTGGCCAGGGACAAGTCGTTGCCTTCCGCACCAGTTCGCTGGCCTCTGGCCGACAATAATCGGAGTTTAACAATATATTGAATAGCGTGCTTTTACCTACATTGGTGCAGCCCATTAAATACACATCACCCTTGTACTGCCAACTTTTATGTAGCTGCGTTATAAGCTCCTCAATTCCGTATCCCGTCTTAGCTGATATAAGACTGACGTTTTTTATGTTTAACGCATCGAAACCACCATATTGCACAAACTGTTGCTTTAAACAATCCTTAACGCGTAACAGATAACCGTTGGAATCACGTGGCAGCAAATCCACCTTGTTTCCAACTAGAAAAACGGGTCGCTTGGCGCCAAGTACTTGCTGCATGTCTGGCCAAATAGAACTGGGCATATCAAGCAAGTCTACAATGATAATAGCCAGGGCAAATTTATCCTTTATACGCGAAATCGTTTCCACATAAGAAGAAGCGGTCACTTCTACATCTAAGGCAATATTGTAGTGCTCCAGAAAGTGGCAACGTTGACATGTAATTGTCTGTAGTTCATTTTTACTACGTCCCTAAAAGTGCAATGTTATGAAATATTCCAATCACAATAATGAATTAATACCTTGAAAATTTCGCTAGGTATATAGCCTGGCATGGAAGTGCTAGTACAATGTAAATGTGCGCCACAACCATTACAAGGTACTGTTGAAGGTGCCACCGTTACATCTGGCGTTCCATGTTTGACATCAATGTTGCCGGCTTCATCTGTGGCACCTTCATAAAATTCATAATCGTCCATCCAGTTTTGCGGATATACTGAAGATTTTTCGGATGTCATCTCACGGTCAATTTCACATATTGTCTCCAATGTTGGATAAGGTGTAGGATTCCTTTGGTCAAACCTATACAGGGGCGCCAAATTATATTCTAGGAAGGAGCTGTAGTGTACATGTTCATAGTTGACATATCTTTGGCGTGCCGCCTCCCAAGCCTTTTGACGGAAGCTTTGGTTTTCATTTGCTATTGTGTTTTGTAGTCTTTTACAAGCGCACAATATATTTTTATTCAACTTTTTAATAAAAAGTGGAGTTCTCAACATTTTGTTGCTGACACATGCAATCGTAGTCTCGTTGCTCTAAAACTGATTTGTAACAGTGCTGTCAAAGAGCATGCTGGAGATTAGTGTTCGACAACACATCGAAAAAAGCAGAAAAACACTCGTCGGAAAAGAGAAAAAAGAAAGCAGCAAAGCAAGCATTAGCGAAAGCAGAGCGTGTACAGAAGGTGAGTGAGTGCGTGCTAATAAAGCGTGTATGTACAAAATTGAAACAAAAAATTAAAAAAAAAATAAGAATAACGTGGACAAAGCACACATAATATGCACTTGTGATAATTATTATTCAATTGCACACATTACATATTGGTAAAAGTACAGAGTGCAAGCTAAATAGCGATTAGGAAAGTGTAGAAAAAAGACACAAGTGTATGTGTGTAAGCAACTGTGTGCGTGTTGTATTGTGTTCGTGTACGCGTGTTTGTGTCAGTGTATGTATATGAAACAGAGTAAAACGAAGCGCGACCTAATTTTAAACTACATATTACAATAATATTTGCATAAACAAATACAAATTTAGAATTAAAAAAATAAGAAATGTAAAGAAAGGAAAAACAATATAAATGTGCAGACTATATATTACCCATGCAAAGAAAATCCGAACATTTGTTGTTGTGGCATGCCACGAAGAGTTGCCGCCGCTGCCGCCATTGTCTAGGCAGCAACAACGACTCTCGTACTTTTCTTCTGTAAATTTTGAGTAGTTCGTGTTCGTTCCTTAGTCTCAGCCTATATTGTTGTTGTGAGCGCCATGTTGAGTAATACACGATGATGACAAAAACAACAACAACAGCAGCAATAGCATTTGCGAGAGCGGCTCATCAATTTTGTGAGTGTTGCAACTTTCGTTCGAACTCGTTTCAAATTATTATTGCTGCTGTCGTCACTCACGCGCTCACTTTAATACTCTTTCTTCTCTGTTGTTGTCTTTTCTCAGTTTAAAAACTGGTATTTTCTATAAGAAAATAACATATGTACATTTGCAATTGTGGGTGTTTTCAGTTTACTGTTGTGGCAAAAGGAATGGGTGAAAAATCGAAAAATCAATAGTTCACCAATAGTAATATAAATTTAGACAATTTCAACACCACTCAACAACATTTATTACTACGCGACCAATTAAGTGCAAGGGAGACAGTTGCATTTTAAAAAGCACACACACATTAATGCATAACATGAAATTTCCAGCAAATGTCTGCTCCTCGCTTACGTTGTTGTTTTTCTTATTGTTGCTGTTGTAATGTAATTGCGAAATCATAACGGCAGTTGAAAGTTGAGAGCGCTTAGCCTTAGCATGTGTGTATGTATATGTACATGCTTCGTGTGTATAAAATAAATATATATATGCGCTTGTGTATATATGATTTTCTGTTGTAAACTTAACGCTTAGACGAAGTTTGTACTCGCTACTCCGTCTGCGTTTTCTTAGACCGCCCACACATAACCGGCGCAAGTGTAGCGCATATGGCAGCGTCAACAAGCTAGTTCCAGCGGCTGTCGCAACCACAACACATGTTGTTTGCACAGTGGAGCGAATTGAAAAACAGTGTCAATTGATTTAAAAATTTTTATTAAAAAAAGTAAATTATTAAAGTAATTTCTTTCTTTTTTTTTATTTACATTAAATTTTAATTTAATATTAAATTTAATTAAACAACAAAAACAATTCAACCAAATTGTGAACAATTAAAATTTTTTCAACAATGCAGTTACTTTCATGTTGTTTATCAGTGATCGTCTCCAGTGTAAATAATATATAAATGAGTCACATGAACACACTGTGCGGCAACAGCAAAAAATTCAAATAAGCAACGCAAATAACTAAAATGCAGAAATTGCCTTGAAAAGTGAAAGGCATTCAATGTGAGCGCGCAAGCGAGTCTTTGATATTTTGTTTAACCTTTGTCGCTCTTTATTTTTTTTTCTTGCTATTGTATTTGTTGTTTTTGTTTTTGTTTTTACTTCAGCGGCTTTGCTCATTTGACATTTCCTAACACACAGCACATTCCATGCCCGTCGTTGCACTTTGCGACTGCGCAAAATACTTTTGTTTTACTATTGTATGTAGAATGTTTTTGGCAGTGAGTGAGTGAGTGAGTCGTCGTAGTCGATTGTGCAACACTTAAGTCTCCGCCAACGATAGCAACAACAGCGTCAGCGTGACGGCTCTTTTGCAATTTGCAAGTTGAAGACTTGGTTGGCTCTCACGACGAGGGTCGCAAAGACCGAAACGCGGCTAAATGTTTTTCTTTTTTTTTTTCGAACAGAAAGTTTGCCAAGTTAATACTTGGTTCGTATAACCGCTGTTAGTTAATGTTTTGCTTTGTTGTTTAGTTTTGTTATTTTATTAACTATCTTTCTCTTTTGCAGGAATAAAACAATCAATATTATTAAAATAGTAAACGGCAAATACTAAAAGCGATTTCAACTGTAAACCTTTTGGCCGCGCGTCTAAATTTTCATCTCTCTTCTGCCTGTATCAGAACTGTGAGCGCGCTCCCAGCCAAATCAAAAGCTTCTACATGATGTCGTCCGACCAACAGTTCTTTTTAAAATGGAACGATTTCCAAACAAATATGGTGACCTCGTTCCGTCACTTACGCGATGAGAAGAGCTTTACAGATGTAAGTATAAACTGCTACGCCCTATATCCAAGTCTCCAGTGCCAGGATACTCTATATATAATATGCAATAGAAGCAGACACATTCAGTAATTAATCAAAATTAAATGTAACATCATTAATAAGATTCCAATCCATTAACGACCCCTATAAAACTACTCATACCATCATCTTGTGGTTCCATTATGGCCTACTTAACTGCTTTGTCTGTTTGAAACCTATTTGCTTACCTGTTTTCTTTACTCTTCTTTTGAAAATGAAGTTTTACGCTGTGGAGAAAAATGTATAATCCTCTATTATGACCATGTTTTGATACATATATTTACATTACAGGTAACACTCGCCTGTGAAGGGCAAACCTGCAAAGCACATAAAATGGTGCTTTCAGCTTGTAGTCCCTATTTCAAGGCGCTATTGGAGGTAAGTCTGTTAGATGTTGTTTATTTTACTTATTTTCATATATCAACAATAATGATTCTTTCTTTATTAGGAAAATCCATCAAAGCATCCCATTATTATACTAAAAGATGTATCCTATATACACCTGCAGGCAATATTGGAGTTTATGTACGCCGGGGAAGTGAATGTATCACAAGAACAGCTACCGGCATTTCTCAAAACCGCTGATCGGCTCAAAGTAAAGGGTCTGGCAGAGACACCAAATTCAATAAAACGGGAGGGTTGATGATGATATTAAACTAAACATAAAACATTATAACACACAACTATAAGAATACTTATATATGCAAGCAAGATAACAAAATTCTAAACAAAAGAATGAAAGCAAAACAATTAGTAGAATATTACAAGATAAAAAAAAACAAAAAAACAAAAAAAAACTGACAAATGAGATACACACCAATTAAATGGTCCTGTTTTACCAAAATTAATGCAAAGCCCTTAAAAACAGATATACACAATCACTATCGCTCTCGCTCTCACATACAACAAACACACACACACACACACATACAAAGTTGACAGATATAATGGTTCAATAAAAATTGCACAACTTTTTATGATTTTCAAACCGACCAACAAATATCAAGAAAATTAAAAACCAAACGATTTGCAACATTTATGAACACTGTCGACCCATTTTAATTGATCTTTTGAATCGTATATATATATTTAATTTCATCATAAAATAGTTTGTAATATATTCTTAAAAAAATGAACATATATAACACACACACACTCACACACAAACACACTGTATAAAAGGCAAAATATGGACAACCAATAAAACAAAAGAAACATAAACAAAGATGGATGAAGACAAGGAACGCACTTTTGTAAAGTAACTAAAAAAAAAAAACAAAATAATAATTTCATAAAACATATATATATATATATATATATAAATATATAATTATATTAAACATAGTGTGAAAAAAAATATGTGCAAGTAGAACGTTAAAAAATCATCCGCACCAACGCGAATATTTACAACACATTCAGCTAGTTTTTAAGCCACTAAAAACTAAACTAAAAGAAAAAAAATAACAAAAATCAACGCTCCTGCTCCTCTCTCATACAAACAACCAGAATATCTATACTACACTACGGACACAGACTCAATCAGCAAATAAATAAACAATTATTTAAAAAAAGGAAATAACTAACATAATCTACTTAAACTTATTGAAAAATTTTGAAGTTTTTTAAATTGTTCAGAAATAGTTTTCAACTTTCAAAAGGAAAAAAATCATTAATAATATATAAATATATTATAAACAAAAAAAAAATACATTTTGCAATATGAATGAAGAGAGAAAAAAAATTTCATGTGAAGCTATCAATTCTACTTAGTTTTTTTTAATGATAGTAAACATATTGATGAAAATATTAAAAAAAGAAAATTAAATAAAAAAAAAACAAAACGATACTTGAATATTATTACATAAAGTAAAATATTTATATGTATGTATATGTATACATGTGAGCATAGATTTAAATAACTACGATAAATAAACAATAATTCCAAAAAGAAAACAAAATCCATTTACCTTTAATAATAGACATGTGCAGTGACATTGTGCCAAAAATCTAATAAGAATTATTCGCTACTTTGACGCCATTTTGACAGGTGAGTCCTGATTAGATGATTGAAAAGTAGTTTGTAATAATAGAAATTGAATTTTTTGAAATTTTATTTCATTTGATTTCGTACATAACATATGTATATATAATATAATATATATTTAGCTTATAATTATTACACTATTTACTTTTATTTATTCTTTTTGTATACATATATTTAGTATGCCAGTTTAGTTGGCTGCTTTATTTTATTAGATTGCATGGGAGATTGTGAGGTTTGCCTATTATTGCATGAATTTTGGTTGCAAATCAAATCAATTCCAATTTAAAACTAGATTACATTATGCTAAATTTACATAAAGTATATATATTTATATATTAAAGCAATACTCACTGCGCGAATTCAGTTCAAACGGATCGGTACGCATTTTTTCCTGATTGACATCAACGTGACGCGTTATATCCGCTATGAGATTAGGTCGCTCCGTAGAATTAGCCGCACATGGGGACCATATTTTAATATCATTGTCGATGCCGCTTGTGGCCAGCATGCATATATTTGGATGAGGTTGTACACAATTAACAATGGCACTGTCAGCCCGATAGACTGCACGTATTTTTGATGTGGCACCTTCCCAGATATAAAAGTTGCCATCATCTGAACCAGCGACAATGAACTCACCATTTAAACCTAAATAGTTGGCTTCCTTAATGTCCGTGGTTATGTTACAATGTCCCAAATAGCGCTGTTTATAATCCTTCGCAGCACGCCGATGACCGTATTCATCATCTGTAAGACGCAAATAGCGAAAGCCATTCTCAATTAGTACCGGTTCCTGATCAGACATATGCCCATTATCCACTGAGTGCCGTCGATTTTCACGTATATCCTTGTGCAGCATAAGTACACCATGATTATTAGCAAAGCTAGGAAACCGCTGTATCAGTTCTTGTAGACATTTATCCGCCTCCTGCGGCCGATGCAGTTCCAGTAGTGCACGCGCTAATCTAAAGTGTGCCTTGACATAGGTGGGATCAAGACGTAACGCCGCATGACAATCACGTAAGGCCGCATATATATCACCAAACCAGCCCCGTCTCATTAGAGCCGTAGCACGATTTAAATATAGAACCTCTCCAGCTGGATATTCGGCCAATGCAGCTGAATATGCATCAATGGCAGCTAAAAGTTTTCCATTCTCCAGATACTCGTTGCCCAGCTTTTTATGGTGTTCAATGTGTGTTGGCAGCGCGCGTCGCTTATGCTCCTTTTTGGACGCCTCTATTGCTGTCGGCGTATCCGTGGGAATTGCTAATTCACCGCTTGCCGATTGGTTCTCATCTGACTCCTCGGTATTGACGGATAGTGGCGGTGCTGTGTACTCTGGTAGATTGTAGAACGTCGGCGCAGTTGCACTATTGATATCATAACGATAGATATGTTCACAGCCCATGTTGACCAATAGCTCCGTTGTGTTATATGTATTGAAAGTGAGATAAGTAATAGTGCGCGCTTCGTGCACAATGTTGCGGCTAATGTTCTTAACAATCTGGCCAGGTGCATAGTATGAAACGCAACTATTTGCTATGTAATAAAGTTAATGCTTTATAAGTAAGGAGATTGGATACGGGTTTAGTTACCTTCATTGGGAAGCATTCGACGGTCAAAGATACGCGCATATGGATCGTTTGCACCAACGGCAAGGTACTCAGTGCGTCGTGGATTTATGGCCAGACATTTGGCTTCCGTTGTAGATTCAACTTGAGAGCAAAGATTGATAAGCCGAATACTGCCATTGGCTGCTTGCTGATCATCGCCACCACGACAGCGATGAGGTTCACGCATATCCAATTGAAGAACGATGCCATCCTCGCCTGCTGACCAAAAGATATAGGGAGAGTCTGGTGCGGTGGCCAAACGTTTAGCGCGCATCGAATGACAATTGCAGGTAAATAAAGTTTCGTTTCCATGATTAATATCATAGACATATATATATTTATCGGCGCCACAGGTGGCCACAATGCTATTATTGTGCCGGGGAAGAAATTTAACCGAAAATATATTTCCAAGATGTTTAGTGTTGATCGTCTGAATGCGACGCTTACGAAATGGATCCCAGATTATTACCTTATAATCATCAGAACCAGAGGCTAACAATAAACCGTCATTTGTCCATTCAAGACAATTTACACAGCCTTCGTGACCTGCTAGCAATGTCTCCTGTTCAAATCGATCAATATAAGCTGGAGATGCTTGCAATCGGCGTCGCAGCTGCTCGTCCACATCACAGCCGAATTGTTGACGCTGCCAGTGCAACGCACTGGCATTCAAGGGCGTCCGCTGTACGGTGCTCTCGTGGCGGTGATAACGCGAACTCGAATATATAGTGCGCCGCAGCAGTTCATCGCTCGACATTATCTACGTGGTGCGAATTTAGAGGATTATGAAACTCGCTCAATTTATTTATTGCATGTTGTCTTGCCTTTGCCGTTTGCCGTTTGCACTTGCCAGTTTTGCGTTCCCTCGGCTGCTATGGTCTTTTTTATTTTTATTTTGTTTTGTGCTGTACAAGTCCCATACACGTTGCAATCGCAGTTGTACAATTTTTTTTACGATAAATAAAATATATACGTAGCGTTTTTATGAATATCAGAGTACAATAAACATATGTTCGAGTTTGAGAAAATTTTAAAATTATAAACCTTTTAAATCAAATTTGTCAAAAAAATTAAAATGGAAAATTTAATGTTATCACTCCCAGTGTGTGAGTCGCTCTAGAGATGTGAGTCTAAGTTGGTAAATTGTATAAAGAACAATATGACAAATGAATGTTTCTAATAATAATTACACTGAGTTTAATTGAACATCTGGGTGTTCTAGTAGTACAAAAGGTTTGATTACGTGATTAGTGGAAGTTGAATCGTTGCTAGGTTCATGCCTAGTAAACATAATAATAGAAGAAATAAAATTTTATTTGTTATATTTTTGTTTTAAATTTTATTTTATTTTAATTTTTATTAAATTTAATTTTATTATGGCCTAGTTTTATGCAAAATGAATGTTGTGCCTGTAAGCCAGTTGCTGGCATTTTTGAACTGTTTTGCATTTCAAATTTAGCCCCTAATTTTGTGCAGTCAAATCAGCTGTAAATGTTCGCGTAGTGCTAACACTTATTGTATCGATAACAAATGCAATATATCTTTGCAATCTTCAATATTAACTTGTCGCAAACTTTAAATACACAATTTGTCACATGATAAAGTCATATATAATATTTGATTTGTTCTTTTTATTACAAAAATTTCTTGTTAATAATTTGATTTTAAACTTAGCCTATCGACATTGCATTGGTAGGTGGCATATCGATAAATAGGACGTGGTGTTCAGTCCATCGCTAATAATAATCAATAAACAGAGCAAATTTTTGACAGAAATAGCAAATTGATAAAAATTTATAATAAAACTGTACGCAAAGTGTGATTGACAAAACGACGGTGAGTGAAACATGTCCAACGAAAAAGTGGACGAATGTGATAAAAATCAAAAAGTTGAAAACACAAAACAAACGGAAAATAGCGAATCGCCTGATGATGAATCGGATTCGGATGAGTATCAGTCGGCGGGCGAAGGTGATGACGATGATATCTGTACAACAACAACAGCAGCAACAACACCAACAGCAAATGCAGCTGAACCTGGTGCACCTGCTTCAGTCTCTGTATCTGAGGATTGCAAAGAATACCCAATGCATCGCAGTGTGTTTGAAAATGATATACAAACTTTACAGGGTCGACTACTTTTGAGTACTGCCGCTATAGAATTGGCTAGCAGAGATAGGCACGGCAATACACCACTACACTTAGCTGTTATGCTGGGGCACAACTGCTGCGTTCGTTTGCTGTTAGCGAACAATGCGCCCGTTAAGGTAAAAAATAATGAAGGTTGGTCACCACTTGCTGAGGCGATAAGCTACGGTCACCGTCAGACTATAACACAATTGTTGCGTATGTTAAAAATGCAGTCGCGTGACCACATGGAAAGCCGCCGCGAACGTCTTGTGCAGGCATTGCGTCAAATGAAGGACTTTTATATGGAATTCAAATGGGATTTTCAGTCTTGGCTGCCATTGGTCTCGCGGATACTTCCCTCCGATGTTTGCCGATTGTATAAATGTGGCGCTTCGTTGCGTCTAGATACCACACTTGTTGACTTCAATGATATGCGCTGGGATCGTGGCGATATTTCATTTCTATTTCGCGGAGAGGCACCACCAAAAGAATCCCTCGTTCTGCTAGACAACGAACAGCAATGCTATCAGCGTTTACGCTATGAAGAATCTGACATGGAAGATGAAGTCGATGTACTTATGTCTACTGATATAATGGCCACACAAATGTCCACAAAGACAATACAATTTGCGCGTGCTCAACGTGGTTGGCTATTTAGAGCAAATCGAAAAGAACTTATAGGTGGTCAGTATCAATGTGAGATATATACCATACAGGGCTTAGTTCTGAAACAGCGTAAGCGACGTGAGCATCTTTCCCATGAGGATTTGCAAAAGAATCGTGCAATTGTAGAGACAATTACCAAAGGCGGTGGGCATGTGGATTCAAGCGCTGCAACAACGCCTACAAATGGCAGCAATCTGACATTGCCAGAACTACCGAGACGTAGTTCCCTACAACCACCACCTGTCACAAATGTCACTTGGTCACAATATATTAACGCACCAATGGGCAAATGCCCGCAATTAGGTCGTCCAACCGTCAACAAACAATCAAACAAAACGCTTCGAGCTACAATTGCCATGAGTGCCGACTTTCCGCTAAGCGTTGAAATGCTGCTGGATGTGTTGGAAGTAGTGGCACCGCTTAAGCATATTAATAAGCTACGGGAATTTGTTACACTTAAACTGCCTACGGGCTTTCCCGTTAAAATTGAAATACCCGTACTCCATACGGTAACAGCTAAGGTAACATTTCAAAAATTTGAATTTCGGGATAATATACCCGCTAAACTTTTCGAAATACCTTCACATTATTGGGAGGATGTGCGACGTTTTCAGGATTTATGACCTAGCGATGAATCATCATCATCCTCATCAGCTGCCAATACACCCAGCTCTGTCAAACCGATGGATTTAAATCGCAATAACAGCAAAAATAGTAAAAACAGCAAAAATAATAGCAGTACCAGCGCCAACAGTAGTCGCCGCAGCAGCCGCAGTAGTACCACCCGTACACCTATTACGGATTTTGATTAGATCATTTACGGTATAGAACAATTTTCACCTATTTTCCGTTTACTTAAACAAAAAAAAAAAAAAAAAATAGTTTTCTTATATTTGCCTTATATTGCTTTCAAAAAATGTACAATTATTAATCAGTTAAATTAAGTACATTAATTATTGTAACGCTTTAAAAATTACAATTTTGAAAAAGGTAATCGAATTAGGTTTGTTACACTTTAACGTAACACCTTTCTTGATATACCCTTCATTATTGTAACAATAGAAAAAAAAAACAGTGAATTTCTAAATTTATTAAATTAAAAAAAAAATTCAAACTATATCAACTAATGATAAAAAAAAATGAAAGAAAATCATAATCAATGAAATGTTTATTTAAATATTTCAAACTGTATATGCTATGTTATTGTATCATTAAGAGAATTAACTACATATATTTGTAGAAATTAGTTAATGTTCTACTTGTCTGATCAGTTCTGCTATATAGTGTACTCGCAATACTTACAACATTCTGCACCGATAACTATATGCTCAATGATTCATAATGATTTTAGTAGCACAGATAAATAAGCTAACAAATTACTTGCCTGTTTTTCTTTGTTTAAGATAGAAAACATTCAAGTCCAAAAGTTAATTAAGCTAACCACATCAGCTTATTATATGGTACACCCCAAAACAAACCACTTGCTTCACTTCACATGAAAACATTTATAGTCAATTTGAATCATTCACTTTTAATGTGTTGAAAGCGGCCTTCAACAGATCTGAACGTAATTTATTATTATTATTTTTATTATAATTATTATTATTATTATAATTATTATTTATATATATATACATATATATAAATATATCTAGTGCAATTTCGATTTAACTTTAAGTAAAGAAATTGCCCTAGAATATAAAGCTTTTTTAATTCTCTTTCTGAAAACATACAAAAAAATCTGTAATTTGTATATGTACTTTGCATTGACAGAAAGAGTATAACAATAGAAGCACTTAGTAATTTAATGCATATTTTCCTATTATTTAAGTTATTTATACACTAAGATAAACAAGACGTCCGTGAACCGCCGTTTCCTACACATTTTTTCATATAGAAATAAAAATTAAAATCAACAAGAATAGTATTTACTGTGTGCAAAACGTAAAACAGCTTCACAAATTAAGAAACTTTTATGTACTTATATATATATATATATTTATATATATATATGCCGTCTGTTTTTTCTTAAACAATTATGTTCTGTTATAATATGTACAAACTATAAATATTGTTTAATCGTGCCACAAACACGAATGAAAAAATTAAAATCATTTTCTTATTTAAGCATTAATTAAGTTATATGTATTATCTTTTGTTAAACGTTTAGATTTTTTATATATTTATTATGATTTTTAAGCAGCAGATTAGCGCAATTTTTCGTTGTAGCAATTTATTAATATGAATATATATAATAATATATATATATATATATATATATATATATATTAAAGCCGTTAACAACAAACAGCAGCAGCAATAAGAAAAAAAAATATATATATATCTATATAAATTTGTGCATTTGAAACAACAATCTTAATCTTTACGGCTATTTAAGAAAAATATATGTCTATAAAAAGAAATTAACATAAATATAACCCGTGTCCAAATGTAATATGTGTAAACACACTCCTTTAAATTTTAAGAGCAAAAATAAATAAAAGTTTAACCAAAAAGTCTTTTTTTAAATTACGCGCTTTTGCTTGCGCTTAGTACTATTATCGGTTTATTATCGATAGCTAAGAAGAGATTTTGCATTATGGCAAGAGAAACCATCTATTGTGGGGTGCAGGTCATAGACAAACAGAACCTAGCAGATGGTAGCTGCACTAAAATTAAAATTGCAGCTAAAAGAGTGCTACATTTTTTTGAAAATTAAGGCAAGAAAATCCATTTATTGGGGCTTGTCATGTATTAGGCAAGCAGCACCTAGCAGATGGTAGCTGCACTAAAATTAAGAAGGGCAACTATTACCAATTTAGCAAATATTGGCAATAATGATCGAAGACCCCGATTTGAAATAAACCACTTGCATTCGACAGGACTTAGTCCCAGGACTCCAAAAAAATATATTTTTTTTAAATCGGACCAAAATTGGCAGAATTGGAGCTAATTTAAGTGAAAAAATAGTCTATAAGGCGATACTTTATGTTGAATAACTTCTGTGTTTTTTATTCAATCTTGATGAAATTTACAATGTAGATAAAAAATTGTTTACTTATTATGCCTGCCAAAAAAGAATTCGATTGGTTGAAAATTGTACTTAATAATAGTTAGTCTTACCAGAAAAACCCATTTATCTCGTGTATATCCTTGCATATCCTGGTGAATTTCAAGTACAGAAAAACTAGCTTATTGTTAGCTTTCGATTGATACCAAACACTTTTTGGTATGTCCCATAGTTTACGAGTTAGAGCTAATTTAAGCAAAATTATAGTAATTTTTAGCACTAAAAACCTTTTATCTCCTTGTGATCCTTGTATATCCTTGCATATCCTTATAAGAAAGATGCAGCTTTTTATAAGCTTTCGAGTGAAACCAAGCACACTCCATTACGTCCCCTACTTTATGAGATATTAGCAATTTTCTATAGTTTCCAGCTACTTCTGCATTATGTTTGCCTGTTACTTTGAAATGAAAAGTGCCTAAGCAAAAATTACAAAATTTCGTGGCGCACACATCCACACACACTTTCACATACAAAGGGAAAATGGCTAATAACTCCTTAACTACAAGACTTAGCGCAGTGTGTTTGATGTCAATCAAAAGCTTATAAAAAGCTGCATCTATCTTATAAGGATATGCAAGGATATATAAGGATCACAAGGAGATAAAAGGACTTTAGTGCTAAAAATTACTATTTTTTCACTTAAAGAAGCTCTAATTATGCCAATTTTGGTCCGATTTCAGAAAAATATACATTTTTGGAGTCCTGGAACGTAGTCCTGCCGAATGCAATTGGTTTTATTTCAAATCTGAATCATTGACCTATTTCGCCAGTTTTTGTTACCCCTTTGCAAAATTAAGAGATAAATTTTAGTTATTTTTTTGTTGCCAAATGTTAGTACTGATCCTTATGAGTCGTCCAAGATATAAAATGCAAACCCATTTAAAATAAAAGAAATATGGGTTTAGATTTAAATATATAATTATATAATTATTTTTATGGATTTTTATACATTTTAATGGGTAAATATTATTAATAATATTTAATTGTAGTTATTGATTTTATTTTTTATAATTTAATATTTTTAAGGAATACCACGTAAACAGATAGTCTGTTTATATCCTTTGTCTCAATTAATTCGTCCTGGTTTGGCGGGCCGGCTAACCATTAAGGTGTAGCTTTAACTTATAATAATAATAATAATATAATAATAATAATAATAATATAATAATGCTGATAAAAACAATTTAAAAAACGTAAATTATTCTTTCTCGGTGTATGGATTATAAGGCTATGTGGTCGACGTCTGTTCAGGCGTAGTCCTGGGAGGGTTCTTGTAACTCTGTTGGCCAACCTATTGCTGTGGAAATAAACATTTTTTCTTGTACTTTCGAAACTTTGCTTGGCTATAACTCCATAGAATATTTACCGATTTCAAAAGAGTCCTGTGAGTTAGTCCTGTCGAATCCAATTAGTTTTTTTGAAATCCGAGTCATCGACAATATTCGCCAATTTTTGCAACCCCTTGACAAAACTGCAAAAAACTGAAAAAAAAATTTTGTGTTGTTTTTGTTGTTTTTTGATGCCAAAAGTTAGTACTGATCCTTGGGAGTCCTGCAAGGTATAAAAAGTTGTAATTGGTGCAGAATTATAAAAGATACAGCATATTTAAGATGCTAGTTTAACTGCTATTTAACAAAATTTTAAATGTCGAATAACTTTCGTATTTGTTATTCTATCTTTACGATATTTACATCGTTTGTAAAAAATAGTCCATTTAATATGTGTGTGAAAAAGAAATTGGATTGGTTAAAAATTACGGTTAGTAATAGTCATTTTTACTTTTAAAATCCTTTTATATCCTGTTTATCCTTGCATGTCCTTGCGAAGTTCAGTGCCTAATAAAGCAGTTTTTCATAAGCTTTTGATTGACATCAAACACACTACGCTAAGTCTTGTAGTTTAGGAGTTATTAGCCATTTTCCCTTTGTATGTGAAAGGTGTGTGGATGTGTGCGCCACGAAATTTTGTAATTTTTGCTTAGGCACTTTTCATTTCAAAGTAACAGGCAAACATACTGCAGAAGTAGGTGGAAACAATAGAAAATTGCTAATATCTCGTAAACTAAGGGACGTAGCGGAGTGTGCTTGGTGTCAATCGATAGCTTATAGAAAGCTGCATCTTTCTTATAAGGACATGCAAGGATTTATAAGGATCACAAGGAGATAAAAGGTTTTTAGTGCTAAAAATTACTATAATTTTGCTTAAATTAGCTCTAACTCGTAAACTATGGGACATACCAAAGAGTGTTTGGTATCAATCGAAAGCTAACAATAAGCTAGTTTTTCTGTACTTAAAATTCACCAGGATATGCAAGGATATACACGAGATAAACGGGTTTTTCTGGTAAGACTAACTATTATTAAGTACAATTTTCAACCAATCAAATTCTTTTTTCTTTTTGGCAGGCATAATAAGTAAACAATTTTTTATCTACATTGTAAATTTCATCATGATTGAATAAAAAACACAGAAGTTATTCAACATAAAGTATCGCCTTATAGAGCACCGCGGCTCTTAAAGTCGCGCGCAACAGCTTATAGTGTGTGTACAACTGTGTGTATGTGTGTGTTTGCCACTGTATGTGGGCAAAGGGGTTCTCGTACTCAGGAACACCCAACTACACCTTTCTATCTTATTTATAGATATCAAAGTAAGGGTATTTAATTGTTGGTTACGCTCAAACTGGGGGATAATTTAACTTGTTTCTATTTCTGCTTTTTCCTGTTGAACGAATATGCAATTTTTAAATTGGAATCAAGCAACATGCAAAAAAAATGTCAGCGAATGTTTTAATTAGGTAAAGAGAGAGAGAGCGAAAGATGGGGAAACAAGGTAGTAAAGGGGAAGAGAATAGCATAAAAAGCCATAATTAAAGTGGAGCG